>CAUYSK010123814.1:0-24343 GCA_963575035.1 Avahi laniger
AAGAGACTGGGGCCCCATTCTCACTCTTCCCAAACATAATAATGCCCAGCCTAAAATCTTGTACTGTGTAAAGCTAATATTCTTATACAAAGGAGAAATAAAGATCTCAGAGAAGCAAAGACTGAGAAATTCATCAAAAGGCCTAGTCTTTTGGACTCAACAATTTGACTTGAAGGAGTAAAACTAGTCAAATAAATGTTCACCCAATATCCCATGGAGATGAAGAATCCCGATGGTATTAGAGGATAATATTCTGATCTTGAGTTGTCCTTTAAAAACGGTAGAATTAATTCTGACCAGTAAGGATAGAGTGAATACACATTATTCTTATAACTTTATGATTTTAGTTCACTCAACAAATTTTTTTGAGTGGCAGCTATGGTGCCAGACACTGTTTAATACTACAATAAACTTGACAGAATGGTCCTTGCATTCATATAGCTTATGTTCTAAATAGAGAAGATAACTAATAGAGAAGAAAACAAATAAATGAATAATTTCATGATGTTAGGAAAAAGACAAAAACAAAATACATTCACATAGATTTCATCTTTCAGCATGCTCCCTAGAATGTTAATCACAAATAAAACACAATTCTACATTAAAATAAAGTCCAAACTTGGACTTATTCAAAGAGATATTACATCTTACTGATTTAATGAAAAACTTCCATTATGAATTTTTTTTTCATATCACTTTTGGTAATAAAGAAGCTTCTGCCCATATCCCAAAATAACACTAACTTCCCATTGAGGAAAGAGAACTGAGGGAAGGAAAATTTTCTTATGATGATATCTGACACCTTTCACAAAGCTGAAGAAATTACATTTTGCTGCTAGCTATATTTTTATTAAAAATATTGTAGTCTTCTACAATATTTCCCAAATCTCATATGTTGACATTCCTAACTCCAAATAAATACTATTAGGAGGTGAGGTTTTCATAAAGTGATTAGGTCACAAGGGTGAATCCATAATGAATGGGATCAGTGCCCCAGAGAGATCTCTTACCCTTTCTGCCTGGTGAGCACACAGCAAGGAGATGTTCATCTATGAGGAAGCATACCCTCAACACACACTCAGTCTATTGGAATTTTGATCTTGAATTTCCTGGCTTCTAGAACTGTGAGTAATAAATAAATTCCTATTGCTTATAAACTACCAAGTTTATGATATTTTTAATAGCAGCCTTAATAGACTAAGGCATCATCTAACATGTATTTAGCTATGTGTGTGTTTGTGTGTGTGTGTGTGTGTGTGTGAGAGAGAGAGAGAGAGAGAGAGACTACGAGCGAGAGAGCACTAATAACTGAATTCCTAAAAATGTCCTCAGGAAATATGTTTAATGCATGTCTGTTTATCCTTTACTTCAAAGGCCAATTGCTTAAGCAAGTGATTCTATTTCAACTAAAGCTTTTGAACATATTAAATTTTATACCTTGAGCTTGACTTCCTGGTGTGAAATGCCAGACTTGCAAAAGAATACATACTTGCTAAATAACAATACATTTTCATAAAGTAGTTGATCCTAATAAAGATATAAACCTGTCACAGAATATATAATGAATTGTGGAGACTATGCTTTTTACACTAAAGGCCAAATCAACTACCAAAGTATTGATTTTTGTTCACTTTTAAAATCCCGAATTGGTTCAAGATTTTATAAAGAACAGATGATTTTTTCTTCCTTTGTAAATGAATATTAAACTTATAAATGCTAAGACAGATTATTAAAAACCACAGTAATAGTGTAGCATAAAGATCAACACTGAGAAATTTCTAGTTCCTTCTGAACATTAACCTTAAATAATAAGTTGATATTCAACATAGCTCAGCCTTTCAGGACAAAGACTGGTATTTTTACTGCATTTATCTATTTAGTCCCTTAATTCTATAGTGGTTATTGGGAATACTATTCCTATAAAGATAGCACAGATAGAAATTTGTACATGAATAGTCAGTTTGGTTTAAAATAAGATGGTTCAAATTAAGTAACAGAGCTTCAGGATAGCACACTCCACTATATTTTTTTCTTTAAGTGTACTTTTCAGTAATTTATCACCTATGCTATATTTTTCCATATGTCATATTAAGATTCCACATTGTTCATAGAAAATTATAAAACTAATTATAAAAATTCTATACTAATTATCCCTTCAAAAATACACTATGAACTCAATAAAATAGGAGATAGATGGTATTCAAAGTATCTGATCTATGGGCAACACAGCCTTCACAAATGTGAGAAAATTGCAGTTAATATGGCAATCTTGAGCTTGCAGGTACTAGGTGATTTTAGGTGCAATGACACATTTCTGTTTCCAAATATAATAGAGAATAAGAAAACTGTTACTATTTATTAATACTTAACAGTAACATGGCATGTCACTGAGATGGCATAAAAAGTTCTTTCATTTCATCATGGGTATGGAGAAAGTAAAATAAAGTTATTTTTCATCCATGTAGGTGATAAATCACATCAATCAATGAACTCTAATGGTAAGGCCTTACATATTTCAACAATACTTGTCAGAACAAGCATATAAAGAACAACAAGCATGGAGATAACTGCAGTGAAGAAGTTTAGCCCAAACAAAGTGAACTAAGGCAAGTGAACAAACTTCAGATATTAAGAGTTCAGCCTTGTTATTTTTCAAGTTTACTCATGACAGAGTAATTTTTGACAGTTATTTGGAGATGAAAGGTTTCATATAATCACAAATTGCCTTCCAGTAACAGTTCAATAACACACTTATGATATTTAATATTATAGCATGGAACCTTTGATTTCAGTGAGTTTATGATTAAAAATGACCTGTGTTACTGAGTGAAATGTGCTCATATTCTGGGTTTTGTAGCATGTGCTAAGGAACATGGGTTGCTTATTTCCTGATGTCTTCCTCTTGAGATTTAATATAGATGGAAAATTGATGTGAGAAGCCTGTTGAATCCCTTTGTCTTTTCTAATGTCTGGTCTCCTGACAGGAAATTCATGGAAAAGGCATGAGGGTGCCTCAGCTGAAAGGCTCTATTCTTTCTAATAGATGCCACCATCCACCATCCAAGCTAGAAGTATTGAGGAAGGGGGCACAGGTGAATAGGGAAGGAAATAGAAAAGAAGGGACTAAAAATCATCAACATTTGGATATATTTTGGCCTTAATATGGAAAAGTCCAAAAACACAGTAAAAAGGAGTTCCCCGTAGAGTTTTTTTGGGGAAAATTAGATACTTTCTTTGGTGAAAACAGAATTACCATTATATTAAAATGCACTCTTTGAAAATAATAAGTTTAAAAAAGGCTAAGATACAGAAAAATCCTGCTTAAGAAAGATCTATATCAGCTGTAATTCATACAATGTCAGTCATCACTATATAGCAGGGAAAACTTTGTATTTTTTAATTGGGTAATGAAGATAATCATATACTCAGTGAGTCCAGGAACAAGAAGGCAGAATAAGAAGCAAATTAACATAATGCAATCTAAATTTTTAAAATAAATCAACTTTCATAAATCACACTTTCTCATTTTAATCTGTCTATACAAAATATTAAAAGTCACTAAAGTGGCTACTAGGGTTTCAGAACAATCGAAAAGTTCAGTAATATAAGACTAAGTTCCTACAAACTCAGCTAGACCGCAGGGCAAGAGTAAAGTTGTAACCTTATTTATATTAAAAAAAAAAAAAACAGCATGCTTTACTCGGTTGGTCAGGATCAGTTAACAACATGTGGTTAGCACCTGCTGAATTTCGTAGATTTCAGAAATGTTCAAAAAGGCCTTTTTAACTCCCAGTAAATTTGAAAAAGGGAAGAAGACTGGAATGGACTAAAGATAATCATAATAGCTAACATTGTGCTATTTTTGAGTCAGGCACTCTGCTTTACATTAACTCATTTAATTCTCATTACAACTTTAGGATGAACAAACTATAATTAACTTCATTTTACAAATGAGGAAACTGAGGCGAAAAGCAAAAAAAATCATGTAAATTAGCACTTTGCCTACCACATAAAAATGATTTCAAAAGGTTATAATGAGATTATGTGATGGATGTATAACACTGTAAAATGAGAAGTCAAAGTGAACTTTTAAAATAGCTGATTCTTAAACTTAGAACAAAGAGAAGTAAATGTTAGAAAAAAATAACAGGTTTCTTACAATGCATCTTATTATGGTGCAAATCAAAAAATGAGAAACAATAAAATTGGTAATAAACACAGGAATATGTATTTTACATTATGGAAATGGAAAGCATTTAATCAGTCTCTTAGCAGAGAACTTGAATATTAGCTGTCACCAAATCTCTTTAGTGCATAATAACCTCAGAAATGCACACAAATGTGTTTTTCCTCCAACAAAGCTTACCAGAGGTGTTTTCTAAAAGATTGTGGTTTTTCTATTAATGATTTATAGTGGAAAAAATAGGGAGACATTTTTTTCTTAGTAGCTCATCCGACAGTATAGTGATGATTATCTCACTATACTTAATGCTTACTCTTACTATCGTGATATTTTTTAAATACTATTTTGGGAAAACAAGTGATTATTTTTAATTATTAAAGTACTTTCTATAGGTTTTTGAATACTTGACAGTCTAGCATTCCATGATTCTGTGAATAAATTCTTATTTGACCCTGGTGAAAAAAAATCTTTTTTACTTTTTTGTACTTGGTTGTGTTTACACTTATCCTTATAAATATTGATTATAACTTCTCTTTCAGTAGAAATTTTACACGCATTCAACTTTATCTTACTAGATAGCTACTTAATAAAAACCAAACCAAATTTAAAAAAACACTGTAAATACACTTAAAATTATGGAATCATACACTTTAAATGGGTAAACTTCTGGTATGTAAATTATATCTCAATAAAGTTATTAATAGAAAGAAATAAAAATTCAAAAACTTAGATTAAAATAATTTCTATTGCCCTAAATCACATAAAAAATAAGTTATTAGAAATACTCAACCCCATTTACTCTGACTCTAGAGCCTCTGTCCTTAACCACTACACTACATTTCAGAAAAAGACATTACTTACAAATGATGCTATTATGCTCCAAAAGTAGAGTTATCTCATTAAAGGGTTACCGTGAACAGCATATCAAAGACAGATGGACTCAAAATATACAAGTCTGTGGGAAGTAGCTGACTAGTAGTGGCTAAATATTTTACTTGGAAATGTTACTATCGTTCCCCAGATGTTCATATGTTAGTAACACTAAAGGTCAGAAGTTAGATTGTCTTCAGTAAACCAAAGGGAATTTTCATAAATCCTTAAAAGAGCTAAGTGGAGATACAGAGAAATACAGTCTCTCATCCTATATATTTACTTTTCTCATAACTATTTTTACTTCCTTAAGATCTAAGGCTTAGAATCACTCTAAAAGAACAGAAAGAAAAGGATGTGTGCTGAGGCATTTTTTCTTCCTAGTTTCTGCCAAACAAATTTCAGACACTTAAATGCCTATTCCTTGCCAAAGGAAACACAATCTATCCAACTATTACCATCCTTTTAAAATTACCATTGATGATCACTATCATCCCATTACATCTACATCTCACATCCTGGACTTCATCACCTAACTCACAGGATCTATGTAATAATTTCTCAGCCTACCTGAATTTCATGTCTTCCATCTCTGTTCTTCATTAGCCATTAGCTTGCATAGCCACACCTTAGATCTCATCAGTAATAATGGAAAAGAAAATATGGACTCAAACAAACTACAAAGGAAAAAACCAGCAGAACTTGGTAGTTAATTGTATATTGAGTATCCAATTAGTAGAAATTTTAAAAGTCAAAGGTGGCTTACAATTTCACATGACTAAATAGCCAAACACGCCATAATGTAAAGTGTCTTTTGGTTCAAAGACAACACCTTATTAGCTGGTGCTGATAACAAATGAAATGTCTTTGTTAGAAGCTGCAAGAATATACTAATTTATCCTTAAAATTCTTACACTGGCTTAGATATGCCAATAGTGGAAATTAAATCCATTAATGCCAGAATCCAGTACTTTGTGTTTTTTCGCTATGAAATATAATGATTTGGCTGTAAGTATGCATTCTAGATGTGATACATAACTGTTGACCTAGGACAAAATGAAATTTACTTCAAATAGAACATAATTGATGAAATATAGCTTTATAATAATGGATATCATGTATTGAAATGTCTATTATGTGTTAGGCACTGGACTCAGGATTCACTTATACTATTTTCACCCTTACAACAATAGAGAAGGTATTTATTTGATCCCTATTCAGCAGATGAAGGAACTGAAGATCAGAGAAGTTAAATAACTTGCCCAAGGTCAGAAAATAGTAAAGCAGCAGGATTAAAAACCAGCTGCTTGAGGTAAAAGGTGGAGAGGGTTTAACCTAACATTATATAGCTTCCCTGCTAACACCTCGAGCATTTAGTTATTTACACTTAAAGATGAATAAATGTCTAAGAGCAGACGTTCCTGGGGGGATAGATGAAAAAGAAAGGATGATAGGGCACCATCCCTGAACACAAAAAGGGGTAAAAGCAGAAATAGAGGTCAGCGACCTCAAATCTTGCCTATAAATAATTCTGCTATGATAAGCAGAATAATGGCCCCCCAAAAATGTCCATATGATAATCCCCAGAACCTGTAAATGTGTTATGTTACATGGTAAAGGAAATTAAGGTTGATGATGAAATTAAGATTGCTAATTTGCTCACTTTAAAGTGTGAAGATTACCCTGAATTAATTGGGTGGGTCTAGTACAATAAAGGCTTTAAAGGCAAAAGAGGGAGGCAGAAAAGAAAGTCATAGAGATGATACATTGGAAGAAGCAGCAGGAGAGATTCAAAGCATAAGAGAGGCTTGACAAGCTATTGTTGGCTTTGAAAAGAAAGGAAGGGTGCTATGAGGCAAAGAATGTGGGCATCCTTTAGAAGCTGGGAATGACCCTCAGCTGACAGCCAATAAGGAAACAGAGACCTCAACTCTACAACTGCAATCAACTGAATTCTGCCATAAACCCAAATGATCAAGGAAATGGATTCTCCCCTAGAAATCAAGAAAAGAAAACAGCCCTGCAAACACCTTGATTTTAGCCCACCATGACTCAGTAAACTTCTGATCTACAAAATCATAAAGTAATAAATTAGTGTTGTTGTAAGCCTCTAAGTTTGTGGTAATTTAAGGCAGCAATAGAAAACTGAAACACCTTGAGATACCTAATTCAGAGTAACTATTGAGACGGATGACTCTTGCCACCACCTCCATGTCCTAATCTCCACCCCAGACTTTACATTTCTTCTTCATTTGTTTTCTATGTTGATGTTTCCTACTCCTATAATATTTATTGATGTGTTCGCTGTTTAAAAATTTATTAACAGTTTCCCAAAGAAAGATGCTATAAAAATACCACAATATAATCAATACTAAAGATAACATTCAATATGCAGAACTTTGCCTTCAGGTAGAGTTATAGGTAGTAATAATTTTAACAATTGCTCCTTTCATTCACTGATTTCCTCTGTATGATTAATTACAGTGCTTCAATATGCTTGATAACATTTGAGACCACTTACAGATTCTTAATGAATCAATGACACTAGCTATTTTTCAGTGGTGCACTAAAGCTGGCTGGCTTTTACTGTTTTGTTAGAGGCAGCTGTTAAATTATCAGGAATTTTCTAGGTCATTATTTAAACACAACCATTACTGAAAATAAACAAACATACAATTAAATAAATCAGATTAAAAAAGATTACATTCAGTAATCAATCAATGCCCAACCTACCACTTCCTTATTATTTTACCACATTTTACTATTATCTGTGCTCTTGAGTTATTTTCATCTGTTCTATCTGTACGGTGGTATGCTACTCTACATCACTTCCAAATTCAATTGATAACTTCAAATTGGACATACAGGGAGCACTTACACCCTAGAAATTGACAAACCTTACAAAGCAGGGCTTGATTTATTGTTTTGTTGATTGTCTAGATTTATGAAAGTGATGGAGACATATTAATAAAATTAATCAGACTTACAAGCGTGACTGCCATGTCTGTAACTACTGTATTGTGAATAGCACAAAAAGATGTAAAAATATTCTACTGAATTTCAAAAACTATCATTTGATTCAACAAAGATGTAACTCCACACCTAAGGGATGCAGTGCATGCTGTCTGGGGAATGGGCACGCTTGTCGGGTAGTACAAATGCAATTTATGTAACTGAAGCATTTGTATTCCCGTAATACTCTGAAATAAAAAAACAAAAATAAAAATAAATAAACAGGATACACATTAAAGTGAAAAAAAAGGTGTAAGTCAAGTTATTGATGAATCAGATATTTTTCAGCATGCATATTAATTATTTCACTTTTTTAAATCATTAATATAAACAAAATATCACAACATTCATGGTGAAGTTACATTCATTTGTTAATTGCAAACATATTTGGCTACAATACAAGAGTTAGTGAAAAATCTGTCAAAGCATTCCCTGAGAATCAATTAGCTATATGGGATTTACAACAAAGAATACTGTGCATTTTTATTATTATTTGTAAATTATGTGCTGTACGTCTTTTTTTTTTTTTTTTTGAAATGAGGTCTCACTATGCCCAGGCTGGTGTAAAACAACTGGGCTCAAGCAAACCGCCTGCCATACCCACCCATGTAGCTGGTATTACCTGCATGTACCACTGCTCCCAGGTACATCTTTAACATCAGTAAAATGTATATATACAAGTGCTTTATTCTTTTACTCTTTTCATTCATTTTCATTAATCATGTCTAAAAAAGAATAAATACAAAGCTTCTTCCATCTACAAAATGTATAGCCTCCAAGGTTAATCAGAAACTGAGTGTTTCGACATGTGACAGAAGCAAAGGTAACACTGTTTTGTTTTTTTTTTCCCCATGAGGTGTGATAATAAACCAAAACATGAGGGAACAGGAACCTACAAAATGTACACAAAGCCAACTGTACACAAAGCCAACAGTAGTCTCTTTGGCCTCATGAGTCAAGGGGTTAAGACCCTATGTTAGAATTTGACTTCTCTGCAACTTCTCTTCCTGGAGATATCAAGCATTACAGACATTCACATTGACTCTCCAGCCTAATCGTCCTTTACATCACTATCAGAAAAACTATGGTCTTTCACTATTTCCCAAATACACATTGCACTTTCCAACCTGTGCTCCTTTCCTCGAACTCTTCTTTTTATTTGAGATTATTCGTCCTTACAAACTCTTAGTTGAAGAGTCTTAGCCCCAGTACACCCCTAGGGACTTGTCCATCCAGTAATCTGTCTCTTTTAGGAAGGCTTATGGAATTCTCTTCAAAAAGGGACTTCTCATGGCCTCAAAAGTTCACATATTATGTATGTATGTTGGCCCCTCCAGCAAAACTCTTGCCCCTTGTCTGGGTGAGGAAAAACACCTAGTAGGAAAGGATCTGAAAAGCATTTTGTAAGCATGAAATTGTGTGTGTGTGTGTGTGTGTGTGTATGATACATTATATATATGTAAGATACATTATATATTTTATATATTTATGAGTGTTTTTCAGATGATAAAGGTCTATACAAATGTAAGCTGTTAATACTGTTGATTTTATTATTACATCACAATTTTTCAAGATAGCTGACCTCCTTTCCTTTTCATTTCTACTACCTGTTGTTTCTGACCAGCAACAGCAAGAGGATTTGATTGCCTGAAATGAAGTAGGAAAGTCAAGAATGCTAAATAATGAATTGGAGAGCTAGCACTAGGGATAGGCATTAAATGCATAAGAGGGAAGAAGGAAGAAGGAGGAGGGAGAGGCTACGGAGTTGTGGAAAGAAGAGAGGAAGGAAGAGCGAGAGAAATCGCAGTAGTCGATAACATTTATTCAGCATCATGTACGAAAAAAAAACCTAATATTCATTATCTCAGGTAGTATTTACAACTTTTAGCATTGTCATGATCTCCATTTTGCAGATATATCTGTGCAAGTTCTGAGCCACATTTGTACACAAGGTCATACAGCTAGTAAATGTTATCTGGAATGCAAACGCAGGCAGACTGACTCCAGAGCCTACGTTTTGCACTCTCCACTGCATAATTTAGAGATGTGATTTCTTTTAGGTTGCAATATACCCAGCTAATTGAATGTATTCCCAATAGCGTTCTTGAATTTAAAGCAAATAAAGAACCTACAACAGCCAAACATATCTGTGGATAAATTAATATGATGGTTCCAGATAAAATAAGTTCAAAGCAGCATTTTGGTAAAATTTTACTTAAGAATGTTAAACTTTAACACACTTAGTTTAAAATTGCAATATATTTGTCTTTTCCTATTATAATAGTAGAGCAAAATGATTAAAATGGGAAAATATGTATATCCCTAAGAATCTCAGACCACAGGAGAGAGTTCATATCAATACTCAAAAGTGGCTAAACAGAGAAACTCTTCAATATCTAGGCTAGGTTGAAGAAATTGATCTTATTCACTACTAATAATGGATCTTCAGATTTTATAACTGAGTGTTTACATATTCAGCTTAATCCTACCATGGATGATAATAACATATTTTTTAATTGTGTACTCACATATATAAATAATCCATACTAAGTTGATTGCCTACAAGGCAATTTAGAAGTGAATCTCCAAGTCTCCTTTCCATATCTACCTTGGCTAACCATATTAATGATTCATTTCTGTTAAGTACTGTAACTGAAAATGGAAAAATCAGTATCCTTTTGATGACATATATCCATGCTTTCATAGATCCTCTGTGTCTTCACTTGTAAAAGACTCTAGTTTCTTAGAACAATGGTAAATTAATGATAAGAAATTATCTGGTAAACAGATATACTGCCTACAAAAAAATGGAAATAGTAGAAAAAGTCCTACTACTCAGAAACTTTTATACACTGTAGCAAAAGCACAAAATACCTTATTTTTGTCCAGGAATATGTTGAAGAATTTTATTTGCCATATCAAACACACACAAACACACACATACATACACACAGCCCAAACAATACAGAAGAGAAGGGAGATGACACTCTATCCAACTAACATGACATTCAAAAGCCCAGAGCCAAAAGAGATCAGGTGCTAGAACTTTTATAGGACCAGCATTAAATAGTTCCCATGAAAAGTGAACCAAGTAGTCATACAGATGTTTCCATCTGGATATTTGGTATACTGATGAAAAAAGACTCTATTTTACTCACTTTTTCTCACAGCACGGGCAGCTGTTAATAGTAGCAATCCTGAAGCAACTTATTAACTATATTTTAAACCATGAAATTATAAATCTGAGTATATCATCTATCTCATCATACTTAGGCCCTTCGTGTTATAACAAACTGTTTTTTTCTTTAATTCTCCTTAATAGTGTTTTGTGTTGCTGTTACTATTGTTTTCTTACCTGATCGTCTCCTTGCATAGCTTGGTCTTCAACTTTCTTCTAAAGGAGAGGGGGGAGAAACAAAATGACATATGAAGAAAATACAGTCAAGAAATAGAGATGGGATTTTAAAAAGAAGATGTTATAAAAGAAAAATAATATGGACTATGTGGTTAAGTTCTTCCTAGTGTGTTTCAGTTCTATTTCTGTGAGAATTAAGTTTAGATGCATTAGTTAATACTATTTTAGTATTGCAGTTATTTAATCTTCTACAAAGCCACCTGACTAAATCAAACCAACATTTCAATATTTTGTAAAATATTTACAGTCTGAGAAACTTTTCAAAACAGCAATTTATTATAAAAATGTCCTATGTCCAAGATTTTGGCATCTCTCCCATTCAATATTACTGATCCTGCTTCTAAAGTAATATATTTACGTTTTTAGTTCCCACCCCCATACCCAGAGATAAAATTCACCTGACTCTGAAGGCTTGAATTCTTGGTAATTTCATCTCTCAGAAAAGAAAATCATGATAAGACAGTTTCTCAGGTTTGAATTCTAAGAAATAACTATTTAGAAGTGATAGAAGCCTTGGAAGAGAGTGACCCTATCATCTTATAGTTAGTAAGTAGTAGCAAAGGAAGGGAATGGTAGGCATAGTCAGACACATGTCTTGCTATTAATAGAATGACATTTCCAGCAGCTGTCCAAATAGTTCAAGTCCCCCATCACAACTGTAACTTACCTCAGAGTCAATGTAAAAGTCAACCAACTACCAATTGTGGAATTTCAATAATTTTGAATGAATTTGAGAAACTTCTTACTCTATAGGCTGTGTAAGTGATAAATCTCCTAATGAAATAGTAACATGATTTCCCTAATTTTGTGTTTACCATGCAATCTGTCACTGCAGAACCAGATATCTAGTCAAACAGTTGGCCAGGCATTAGTTTTTGGCACTACATATCTTTAGTCCTTACATTGAACTTTAATTTCTATTAATAGGACTAGAAAAAAGGGGTTGTAGAAGAAAGACCAACAAGATAGGGTTATTTGGATTGCATGGATTTAGAAGCATTTAAGGTTTTTTTCCTCCTAGAATTCTGAAGAAAAGAAAGACACGAAGATGAACTTTAATTGCAAACATATACTGATGGTAAGACACAACGAAGATTGTAAAAGTTAACAGATATAAAATTCAGTTGCTCTGAGTGAGAAGGCTTAAATATGCAAGCACTAAATGTAGATCAATTTCAACGTAATGATAGCAAAAAGAATGAAAAGCAGATAGAAAAAGTAATAATGCTTTAGAACATGAAATTAGTCATAACTATAGTATTACAGACTGCATAGTAAGAATAGGTCCAGCTTACATTCAGAAGTAATCTCAAACTATAACCCATCTTTCTCATTATTATGCTGCAACACAAATATTTTCATATCAAGGTACTTCTCTCTTCCACCACACTTAAAGAACTATTTCATTCATTATAATGCCAATTCCTCAAATTTTGGCATTCATTAACACATTGCTTCAAGGTAATCTGTAAATAACACATTAACCAAGGTGTTTTTTTTTTCCTACTAAATTTGTTTAAAGCTATTGAAATCTAACTCCATTGTACTGGGAAAGATGAAAGAACAAAGGACATTTTAATGAAAAATCTGCACATGCCAGAAAGGATTAAGTGTCTGTGATGGAAAAGAAAGACTTTTTAATTTTGTTCTTAATCTCCAAAGAGAAGTTCACTGCAGGTAAATTAACTTGAATGAACTGAATTCTGAATGTCAGTTACTTTCCTTCCAACTGCTGAACAGTAACCATCTGCTTTGTCATCATTTAAATCACATTTCATTCTTCTAACATAGTTATAACTTACAACCATTTGTTATAGCAATGCAGGACTAAGGGGCAACTGGACATATTTTTTAAAGAAATCTGTGTGGTAATCTCTACATTTCACGGGGTTGAAAGAGGGAACAATAGCCTGAGTATCTGAAAATACTGCTTGGTTGCCTGATGTCACTGGAATTTTTTAGTATGCTTTATGAAATAGTTTCACCAAAGAAGTAAAGTAAAACATTTTTACTTCCATTTACCCAATATTTCAAGAGGGTAAAATATTATAAAAATGAACTTTTAAAATGTCTAGTGCTCTACTACAAACTTGGAAGCCTATATTGCAAAACTGAGCTATAGTGTCATAAGGAAAGCAATAGAGTGTTTTTCTTTATCTTTTTTTGAATATCGCAGACAAGAGAATAATACATAAAATAAACTATCAAACTGAACTTTATGACATTCTCCCTACTGAAAAGCCAAATAAAAGAAGTCACAACTTAAGTTTCTTAATAAAGAGTGATGAATTCAGATTTAAGCATGAGCGAGGTTTGAGGGAAAATTCAGAAATGACCACATAAATTAATTTTCCATATAATAAAAGAAAAAACTTGTATCTCATTGAGGTATCTCCATATTGCTTTCCACAGAGGTTGCACTAATTTGCAGTCCCAGCAATCCCGTTACTGGGCATCTACCCAAAAGAACAAAAGTCGCTCTATGAAAAAGACACCTGCACTCGAATGTTCATAGCAGCACAATTCACAATTGCAAAGATGTGGAAACAACCCAAGTGTCCATCAATACATGAGGGGATTAATAAAATGTGGTATATGTATACCATGGAGTACTATTCAGCTTTAAGAAACAGTAGTTATAGTTTTAATATCTCTTTTACATATTGCCTTGGTCAGATCTCCTAGAGTCATGTTAAGATTAACAGTGGATAGTGAACATCACTGTCTTTTTTCTCCTGTTTATAAGAATGCTTCCTTTTTCTTTTGGTTGAGTATTAAGTTAATCAGGCCAAGGTAAAAAGCATTTATCCTATTAAGTAGCAGTTGTTAGGTGTTTTTTTGATCATAGACTCATTGGATAATCTGAATTTTATTTTATGAATTTTATTTCTAGAAAATACTTGCAGACACACACGCTCAATTTTGCATACAATTTCATAGGATCATAGCCCCCCTGAACTAAACTCATAGCTTATTATCCGCGTGCCCTAGAACTTTTAGTTATGAATTTCTGATATCAAGGAGATATCCTTTTATTCTTAATTTTAGAGAGTTTTGATATTTTAAATCATAAGTTGTATTTGAATTTAATTAAAATGCTTTTAAAGCATTCTTAGCAGTAATGAGTTTTCTTAATTTATTGATGTCACATATGCTATTTATAGATTTCCTACCATAAATTAAATCTTGCAGACTTCGAAAAAACTCCAATTAGGTGTGGATGTGGTAGCTTATTATTTTAATATTCTGTCACATTTGACTTTATGTTATTTATGCATTTTAGCTTTTTCAAAAAAAAGTGCTAGAAGTCTATGTCTATAGAAGTTTTTTGAGACAGAATCTCACTCTGTTGCCCGGGCTAGAGTGCCATGGTGTCAGCCTAGCTCACAGCAACCTCAAACTCCTGGGCTCAAGTGATCCTCCTGCCTCAGCCTCCCGAGTAGCTGGGACTACAGGCACACACCACCATGCCCGGCTAATTCTTTATACATATTTTTAGTTGTCCAGCTAATTTCCTTCTATTTTTTTTTTTTTTTAGTAGAGACAGGGTCTCGCTCTTGCTCAGGCTGGTCTTGAACTCCTGAGCTCAAACGATCCTCCGCCCATGGCCTCCCAGAGTGCTAGAATTACAGGCGTGAGTCACCAGGCCCGGCCTCCCAGAAAATTCTTTATGTCATCAAGATTTTCACACAACTGTTGTTCTCTTTTATCCATTACACTTTGATTATTTGTATTTTCTCTCTTTTTAAAACTTGTATTTGGCAAAGTTCTGTCTATCCTTTAGGAATAATTCTATTTCCCTTGCTTTTCATTAAATGATTTATGATTTTCTATTACTTCTATGCTAGGGGTGTTTTCTTATCTTCTGATAAACTTCTTGAATTGAATCTTTAATTAATGTTAACAAAATGTCTGTTAAAGCTATGAATCTGAGAGTAATTTTGACCCCATTCTATAAAATCCAGGATAGTGTTGTTGTTTTCACTCTCTTTAAATATTCACATATTGTGCTTTTATTTTCTCTTTGACTCAATAACTACATAGTAAAGATTATACGCTAATGGTTGATAAAGATTGAATAAAAAAATCTATTTTTTACACTACAGGATTTCTCAGAGTCAATAACATGTTAATGCATATGTAGCATTTCCTATATGCATTGCCTGTGAAACTCTTTTTCTGTGAAACACTTAACCAATATTTTCCATGATATTAGGGTTAGTGGTAGGAAAGCATTGCTCCAGAATAGTGTTTTCCAAATAATAGAAAGTGACCCATTAATTGAGTACTGTGAAATTAGTTTTGGCTGTGATCAGCCTAAAAGAAAAAGCTAGCCTACGAACAGGCTCAACAGTGTTTCAGGTACACATACATCGTTGTCCCCTTATGATCTGGCTGTCAAGCTTTATCGAATACATTTTCTCCCAAGTTTTGATTTTATACTTTTTATTGGGGAGTTTTTGATATTGTTTTTAAGTTTTCATAAAATCAAATGTGATATTAACTTTATGTTTTTACTTTATGATATGCAATAGCAATATTATTTAATGAAACATTTGTTTCATTTATATGTATGGGTCATGATGTAAAACATATTTGTTACTCAAAGTCATGGTTGAAACAGTTGAAAAACAGAGTTCTAGGATATCAGTCTAAAAGCATGGGAGACAGTCGTGAGGATGAAATGAGATGATCCAGGGAAAATGCTGAGAGCTGAACATATTCAGCTGTTGTCAGGGCTGGTTACGTAATTTGCAAGGCCCAGTGCAAACTGCAAATGTGAGGCCCCTTGTTCAAAAAGCAAGAAAAAAATTGTCATTAAAGGTACCAAAATATAAAGCTTTTTCTTTTCTTCCACGATCTCTCTCTCCACCTGTCATGGTTTTTCTTTACTTATTATTTACCGCTGTGCTTCATTGGGCATGTATCCTGTGAGTTAAATGCAGACCTCCACAGGCACCTGAGGGCTCTGCCCTGACATCAGGCTCCCAGCAGCTGCCAGACTGACATGAAGTGTCAGATGCCATCCAGGCATCTCTCCTTCCAATGGGCCCACTGTCACAGCCCACAGCAGATGAAAAAGGGGACCCTTGAAAGGACTGCAGCCTGGACCTGTTGGGTACCTGGATGGGGGTGGGCAAGAAGCTTGTCCCCTGCCAAGTCAACTGCTGATTGCACAGTGGAGCTGTTAGCCTTGGTAAGGGCTGCAGCCACCATACTCCTCCTAGAGACCCACAGGGTGCATGCCCCCAACCCAACTTGGTGTCTAGACCCCCGGCGGTGGCAGAATGCAGCAATGATGGGGGCTAAGCGGTGAAGGAACCATCCCTGGGAGATGGGGAGAGGCAGGGGTAAGGGGCTCCAAGTCTCTGGAGCCTGCTCCGTTGTCCTATCTGACTTTGCTTAGGAAACACAAATTTAAAGATAAAATGAAGAATATCAAGATGGTGGCTACAGAATATTAAACTCCAAATGTGGGGCTGGGTCTGGGGTCCCAGAGACCACCACTAGGTTTGATGATTTACAAGGAGGACTCACAGGACTCAGCATATAATCATACCCATGGCTATGATTTATTACAGCAAAAGGATACAAAGCACAATTGGCAAAGGGAAAAGGCCCGTGGGACAAAGTCCAGGGGAGACTAGGTGCAGTCTTCCAAGAGTCCTCTCCCAGTGGAGTCACAAATGAGTTGTGACAACACATCTGAAATGTTGCCAACTACGGAAGCTTGTTAAAGATTCAGTGCCCAGGGTTTTTATTGAGGGCTGGTCACATAGGCAACCCTTGCTTGGCATGTACCCAAATTCCAGTCTCCCAGAAGGAAAGCAGGTGTTCAACGTAAACCACATTGTTTGTATAAACAATCTAGGCACAGTGAACTGTCTTATCAGTTAGGGAAGGGTGGGAATCCTGCTGAAATCCAACTTCCCAGGCACCAGTCAACGGCCAACCTTGTAATCAGGCCTTTTCAAGGCTAAGCAGGCAGACCTGCTGTGTTAACTCTTTCCAGCACAAGGGCCTTTCTGAATGTGAGGCCCTGTGCAACTGCACTGGTTGCATGCCAATGAAGCTGGCCCTGGCTGTTGTCTTTCTGTTGCTGTAATGAAGCCTTGTTAGGGGAAGGGAGAGCAGGGAGTGCAGGTTGTACCCCAAGGACCGTGGACACAGAAAGAAGCCTTGAAGTCTTCAGGGTCAGTGGCTGTGAGAACAGGAGCTTTGGCTACTTGGCTGCTGTGCCCTCATACGTTTGCAGTTGGCTTCCTGTCAGTTAGCGGTTCTGCTTCTAGGGTTTGGCTGGTGGTGGTGGTGGCTGTGGCAGCAGGAGTGATTGCTTCACATGTCTCTCAGGACTGGAATTGTTCACACAGATGCAGTTAAGTTTTCAAGAGAAGCTCCAATGTGCAAATATTTTTGAAGTCTCTTCTTGTGTCATAATACTAATGTTTCATTAGTCAAAGGAAGTTACATGGCCAACCCTAGATTTAACAGATAAAAGATAGATTTCACCTCTGAATGCAAGGATCTGCAATATACCTTTCAGAGGCGTGGATGCTGGGAGGGGAAAAATTTGTGGTCTTCTTTCTAATCTACACACTATGTTATTGACTCACTGGAACCCTATTATAGCAATCAAAAGCAACTGTTGTAACCTTTAAATTGGATTCCAACCCATTGTAGGGGCAGGTGTTCATTTATTCCTTTATGAAAACTTAGTCATTTTAAAAAAGTCTACACATATTAGTGGCATTCATATATGCTAATAATAGTCAATCTGAAAATCAAATCAAAGGCACAACACTTTTCACAATAGCATTAAAGAAAATTAAATAATTAGAAATATACTTAATGAAGGAGGTGAGAGACCTATATAGGGAGAACTATGAAACCTTGAGAAAAGAAATTGTAGAAGATGTAAACAGATGGAAAATCCTACCATGCTCATGGATTGGCAGAATCAATATTGTTAAACTGTCTATACTACCTAATCTACAGAATTAATGCAATCCCTGTCAAAATGCCATCATCATTCTTTACAGAGCTAGAAAAAATAATTCTATGCTTCATATGGAACCAGAGAAGACCTTGTATAGCCAAAGCAATCTTAAGCAAAAAGAAAGTCTGAATCAAACATAAGAAGAGCAAACAGTTCATTGTTAGGGCGCCTAAACAGATAGTCTGATAACAAAATGCACACACAACCATTGATTTACTTTTGAGTATAGGAAAAACATGAAAATACAAATTTCATTTGAAAGTTGACTGGCAGATGTACCAGCAAACCATACTGGAACTTTTAAAACTCTTTGTGACTTGCCTAATTTGTGGAAACCATTAATAATGCCTATTTGTCAGTTTCCAATTCTTTTCTTTTAGTTTCTATTCTTATACTGTATTGTGGGTTGTTCTCTCCTCTCACCACTCAGACTTGAAATGTAAAGCAAAAAAAAAAAAAAGTCTTTCTTTCACAGCTTTAACAGAAGAATCAAAGTCACACAAGGTGTGTGCTGTCCCCTGAGTATTTAAGTTTTAAAAGAGGCAGAACATCATCTCTCTAAATTGCCCTCTGGGATCTTAATTTGGCCTTGAAAACCCTCACACAACAGGATTTTGATGCTTTTACTGTCAACGAACTTTAAAAATATATCTTCCAATTTTGTACCTAAGGCCTTCGATGGTTTTTCCTTCTTGCAAGCTATGTTTATTCAGTGGCATGCAAGCTAGTTCTCACATACATCTAGAAGTTAGGTGCAGACTGGGGCCATGACAGAGAAGGCGGAGAATACTCTGGGAAGACAGGGTCCCTAGCCTCTGTGTGTTTCCAGGCAGAAAGCAGCCTAGGAGAGAGCGCTTCACCAGGGTTCTGGAAAACCAGGCGTGCAGTTTTTGTAGTCAGTAGCTGGAGGTTCTGGGGTCCTTCCTAGGGCATGGTGGCCACACTGAACTGGAGGCCAGAGGGAGAGCACCACCTCCTGGTGCACACACCACTGTGGGCACTAGGTGAGGAGATCCACAAATGCCTTTTCTTCACTCCCTTGAGCACGAGCTCTGTGGAAAAAGTTGTCTTAATTCACTTGGGCTGCAATAACAAAATAGCACAGTCAGGGTGGCTTAACAGATATTTATTTTTTCACAGTTCTGGAGGCTGAAAGTCTGAGATCAGGGTGCCAGCATGCTTGGATTCTGGTGAGGGCCCTTTTCCTGGCTTGCAGATGGCTACCTTCTCACAATGTCTTCACAGGGGTAGAGGTTGGGGGATAAATTTCTTCCTCTTCTTATGAGGGTGCTTAGTCCCATCATGAGAGCCTCATGACCTCATCTAAACCTAATCACCTCCCAAAGGCCCCACCTCCAAATACTATCCCATTGGGTGTTAGGGCTTCAATATATGAATTTGGAGGGGACACAAACATTTGGTCCATGACCGAAGTGTTGATTTGGGGAAGGAGGAGGGATTAGAGCTGCTGGGGGCCGGGAATCCTCACTCCATGGAATAAGACTTTGTTCTTGGTCTCCACCTCCCAGTCATTGTTCAGGTGCCCAGGATTAGTCTAAGGGCCCTCAGGACTGCAAGTCCCTCCTCCTTCCCAGAATATCTATCCTTGTGCCTCTTCACAGCAGCACAGGACAGCCACCCAGGAGCCTCAAGGAGGCTGGAGGCCATGCTGAGGCACATACGGCTCACTGAATTCCTTCTCACTTCCTCTGGAGACACCCTGTTGCTCGTTTGACTGTGGCACACTGCATTTTCCAAAGATGTCTGAAACAATACCTTCATTCCACATGTTCTTCTATACCCGTGCCACTCTGCCATTAAGAGGTGAACTCTCTGTCCCTTGCCCTTGAACCGTGGCAGACCTTTTTGACTGATTCAACCAACAGAGCATGGAGAAAGAAATGTTATGTGACTTCTGAGGCTAGGTCATAAAACTACTCTACACTTCCATTGTAGTCTTTGGGATGTTTGCTCTTGGAACCAGCTGTCATGCTCTTAGGAATCTCACACTAGCCCGTGCAGAGAGATCATGTGGAGAAGCCATGGAGAGGTGTTCTGGATGACAGCCCTGCTGAGGTTCCAGCCAATAGCCAAGTCACCCCCAGCCTTTGAGTCTTCCCAGCTGAGGATCCAGAGAGCTTCTGTCTAAATTCCTGACCCATAGACCCCAAAGGCGTACTAAAATGGTTGTTGTTTTACATCATGATGTTGGTGAGATTAGCTATGCAACAATAGTGACTGGAATAGGGGTCCTCATGGGTCCAGAATCTGAAGACAAATACAATCCTTTTCTAGAGAAGCAGCATTACACATAGGGTGACCAACTATCCTGGTTGGCTGGGACTGAGAGTTTACATGGGATGTGTCATTTTCAGTGCTAAAACTGGGAAAATCCTGGAGAGACCTGGATGAGTTGGTCACCTTAATTGAGCACTAAGTCTCTCTAGGAAGGCATGGTCAGGGTAGCAGATGACTCTTCCCAGGGACTAGAAGATTTTAAGATGCACACACACAAAAAATATGTATTTGCTTAATGGAAAACAATTTTTTGGAAAACTTCTTAATTCCTAGTGATTGAGATTCGGGATTTGGAGATTGGGAAAGGGGAGGTATTTGAGGGTATACTTGTGTGTGCTGAGGGGAGAAGTTGTCACAGGACAGGAATCCTTGCACCCTGCCCACTTCTCAGGAAGTTGTTACTCCCTGAACAGGGCTGGGACTAGGGTGAGGCAAGTGACGCATTTGCCTCTGGTGCAAAATTTAAGGGGCCATCTCAAACCTCAACAATCAAAAGACATAATATTTTAAAGCACTATTTACAAAAATCAAACTGGCAAACTACAGCCCACAGGCCAGCCTCCTGTTTTTGTCACTGAAGAACCAGGTAGGGCCAACATTAGTTAGGGTGAGGAGAGTGAGGTCCTCTCTTTATTTAAAATATTGATATTTTTTTCATTGTGGGTTTTTTGCATTAATTTTAGTTTTAAAATTATTGCATTAAAATATTATTTATCTTAATTGCTGAGATTTTTGGCACTGCCTTAAATTTTGTGCCAGAGACAAGTGTCTCCCTTGCCTCACCCTGGTCCTGCTACCTGGGAAAGACCTTAAGAAAGTTGATTTCTTTGAGAAGGTGAGTGGTCGAAGGGTTGTTTCCATGTTGTTTAGAAAGCAGCTTGCCAGTATTTTATAATAAAAACCCTATTTCCTCGTGTAGTGGACGCTGCTGATGCCCCTCTTGAGGCCCCTCAGACCTCCTTTGTTGGCGCAGTAGATATTTCCCCACCTTCTGTGGAGTTTGCTGTTAATGCCTGCCTTCACTTGCGACCCTCTGCAGAGGCCACCCTTACTCCCAGCCCCAGGGCTACTGGGACTGGAAGTGCCTGAAGGTTTGTATTCCTGGGGTGACCCTTAGCTGACAGATGAAGAATTATGAAATCCCAGCGCGGTTGCCTCTAAATCTGACCTATCAACCTCTGCAGAGCAATTTTTGCTCAGAGCTCCCTGCAGGATCAGCTGAGGCTAGATCATCACCTAAACTCACACCCTTGCTTGGCTTCTTCCTGCACTTCCTTTCCTCTTTCTGTGGAGCACCTCTTTCGTAAATCTCTTGTACCTGAATCTTCATCTCAGAGGCTGCTTCTCCAAGAAGCCCACTACTCAGTAAAACTTAAGGGCCCAAACTTAAGAGCCCTGCAGAACTCTTTTTTTTTTTCCCACTCTCTGTCTATAACATCAGGTTCCCTTAGCAACCGTACTCATCACTATGGCAACTATGAGTTATGGTTACCAAGGTGAACTTGCCTTTCTGAAAAGAGAGATCGGCACTCATCGCTTCTCGTGGTGTCTTTTTTCTGCCTCAATTCTACTTTTTCTTTCCATGGCAGTTGTGTGTGGGCTGTAGGGTTCTTCACTTCTCTTAAAATGGTTGATTTCAATGAAACTCGCACGAAGTGAATCAGGCACGCGATCAGAGACGCTGCTGCTTGCTGCCCCCTGGATTGCCTGGGAGGCTGAGCTCTATGTGCTCAGGCTAGATGCCAAGGGACAGAACGTCCACAGATGCTGTTGATTTCTGGAGTGAGGCCAAGATGTAAAACAGAACCAAGCACCCCAAAGACCAGGTGCTCTGACCATCTCTCCCCCAAAGTGCCCAGGAAAGGGGGTGGCAGAGGGCTGGTGCAATTGTGGCACCTCAACTTATGAAGCTTTACCATAATTTCAAAATGATTCTTCAATGTGGTATGTAGCTTTTTCTCTCAGGTCAAACATAATTTTTTTTTTGAGTCAAAGGATATATAAAAAGCAGCTAGTTCTTTGCATAAGGCTTTGCTCTCCATGAAAGTAACTGTTTTTGTTTTTTTCTGAATGTCTCTCCCTCTTCAGGAAGGACTGCCATTGTGTGGTCTCCCGCCAGCTCGGGCCACCTTGGCTGATCGGGAGGCCTGGTGGGCAGGCAGGTGCCCTCTGTAGAGAGAGCAGTGTGGGGGTCAGGGCTGAGAGAATGTAGGCACCTTGCTGGCTTTATTTTAAAAAAAGTAACTCACAACACAAAACCTGCTATTATTCTAAAAAGCCTTTCTTTTTCCTGTTCTGCTCTCTGTTTCCATGGAAATGGAGCTAGTTACCAGCCGGCAAGTCAAAGGCTACAATGGTTGGATATTGTTTTTTGTTCTCTTCTCCATGGAAGAAAAACACCTTGATTTCTATTTGTCTTCTTTATTAATGGACAAGGTGCTGTCACTGTGAAAACTCCTGGTCAGACACTGAGTTATGAATGGCCCAAGAAGAGAGGAATGTGCCCACTTTCAGAAGGAAGACTCTCTTCTTCTTCATGGCCACCCGGCCCATGAATAAATGCATGCGGGGGAGCAGACAAGGGTGGCAGGCAGAACTGATTCATTTCTCTTAACTGAGTACTGGAGGTCCTCCTCAGGTTCACATAAAGCCTTGGTTGTTTGGCTGGTTGTTCCCTCAAGGAAGAAAGAACTCAGGGAGGGTCCATATTTAAGCAGAGTAGATTTGTGCCTGTGTGGTGGACACTACTGGCACCCCACCCAGACCCTCTGTTCCTTTTACCAATGCTGTGTGGCCATCTTATGTCTTCTGTGGGCTTTGCTGCTAATGGTTGGCACCTGTGACCTCCAGAGGATTTTTCTCTGGGCACAAATGTCACCTCATTTGTAGCCAATGACAGACTGGGGTGGGAATATAAGACCCAGTTCCCCTGTTTCCATGTTGAACAAATTCTGATGTGTAACTTACACTGCAGACCTCCTTTGGGGATCAGGATGAGTCTGGAACTTCACCCTTGCCTGGTTTCCTGCCCTTTCTCATCCTGTGTCCTCTATTCCCTTACTGGCTTCTTCTGGGAGCACTTCCTTGATAAGCCACTTGCACACAAATCCTCATCTCAGGGTCTGCTTCTTAGGAGAAACTGATCTAAGACAGCAGGTTACATGTTATGCTACCAGACTCAGAGAAAGGCCCTTATTTTAAAAGTTTTGCAAGCTGTAGTCCTAGTATGTCAGGAGACTGAGGCTAGAGGCTTGCTTGAGCCTAGGAGTTCGAGTACAGCTTGGGCAACATAGGAAGACCATCGTCTTTAAAAAAGAAAAAAAATTGCTTAAAAGATGAACATGAAGCCAGGCGCGGTGGCTCACGCCTGTAATCCTAGCACTCTGGGAGGCCGAGGTGGGCGGATCGTTCTGAGCTCAGGAGTTCAAGACCAGCCTGAGCAAGAGCGAGACCCCATCTCTACCAAAAATAGAAACAAATTAATTGGACAGCTAAAAATATATATAGAAAAAATTAGCCGGGCATGGTGGCACATGCCTGTAGTCCCAGCTACTTGGGAGGCTGAGAC
>CAUYSK010123816.1:0-21837 GCA_963575035.1 Avahi laniger
TTCGAGACCAGCCTGAGCAAGAACAAGTCCCCGTCTCTACTAAAAATAGAAAGAAATTAATTGGACAGCTAAAAATATATATAGAAAAAATTAGCTGGGCATGGTGGCGCATGCCTGTAGTCCCAGCTACTTGGGAGGCTGTGGCAGGAGGATTGGTTGAGCCCAGGAGTTTGAGGTTGCTGTGAGCTAGGCTGACGCCACGGCACTCTAGCCCAGGCAACACAGTGAGACTCTGTCTCAAAAAAAAAAAAAAAGAAAAAGAAAAAGTGGCATCCGCAAAGCCTTTTCTGGGCCACCTCCTGACAGCTGCGGGCAGCCTCCTCTGATAACCACTTCTCCGGCTGAGTTCCACCGCCTGATGCCTCTATTGCTTGTGTTCAGCACTGTTGTTCTTCCCAGACCTCAGTTTCCCTAGCTGGACTAGACTGTCACTTATGACCAGTCCCTACTCTCTACAACTCCTGGATGTGCTGCGGGAGGAAAATCCGGAATTTGGAGTTCCGAAAGAAAAACTATAAACTGGACACTCTTTATCAGTGTCTCATCCACCTCAACAAGGAACCTCTGGACTCCACACTCACCCGTTGTAGCTGAGCTGCCAGGGTCCTGCCCATGCCCAGGGCCCGAAGTGCAGGGCTGGCTAGAAATGGGAGCACTTCCAGGAGCAGCACTCTACCGATTTGAGAGGAGATTGGGGAGGATGGTGCCCTCAGAGCAGTGTCTCAGAGGGCTCCCAGTGGGACTGAGCTGACTTGTTCATGGCAATACCTGGTCCATGACACACCCTTGGCTGGCTTTCCCCTTCACTGTCACGTGCCCTCACCTCCTCACCGTGCTCCCTGGAGTCATCCTCCAGGTTAATTACTTGTACCCAAATCCCCACCTAGTGGGCAACTTTTAGAAAAACCATGGGCTCAGACACCCATTAAACTCCGTGAAGGCCATTTGGGCCCCTGCTGGGTGCGGCCATATCCCCAAGTCCCTGTCCATGGGACTTACAAGGGGAAACAATGGCCGGGTCCCCGTGGAAGCTGCTGTGAAAACCACAGCCCTGGGCACCGTGTTCATACCCCCCTCCAATCCCATGCATTCATCTCTGTCTTCTTTTTCAAATTTGATTTTAAATATTTACAGCATCATACATCTTCCCCACCAGATATTACTAATGAACTGTTATTGTCTGCAAAACCTACCGGATGAGTGATGGCCAACTTAAAAAGAGCATCAATGTTTTATTCGTAAAATAGAAGCTGGAAACAGAAAATGCTTATGTGCTTTTAGGCCTTTGATCATTATTATCATCTACACTCTCAAACAGAAGAGGAACTTGGGCAATTAGCAAAATCAAAGAGAACTGAAGATTCTACATGGCATCGATCAAAATTATATAAATATGTTAATGTTTATACATGTTTAAATCAATAAGTAGGGAAAATTTCAAGAAAATGTAAATTTTCAACGTGTAAATTTTAAGAAAAAAGGTGGAGTGTTAAATGCGTTTCCTAGAGGCAAATATCTCATTGACAAAGAAGGAACTCCATATACTGGACTGTCCTGCCAGAGAGAAGGCTGTGACTCTGTCAGTTTGTATTTCTGGGTTGAGATGAAACATCAGAGACCCCGGTGGCCAGTCTTTCAGGCTAACTCTCTGGTTATGGGAGGACCTGCATTTTTAAATGTTTTGCCTTTGCCCAGTCTTCTGATTCCAAGTATCCCAGTCTAGGTGAGACCAGGGCATTGAAGGTAGATAGAAGGCTCTTTTTGCCATGGATTTAAGGCTTTTACTGGCAACAGTTCCCTGCTAGGGTGGCTGAGAGCTCATGCCCACCACACAGCCTCCTTGAAGTCTGCATTACTTCTCCAGAAGCCGTTTTGCAAAGCTGGGATTCAGGAACATGGAGACCATATTGGGAAACTGAAGCAGTGGGAAAATACCAGACAGGGAGTCACGCACCTGGGTTCCCCTCTCAGACCCATCCCTGTTGGCTCTGTGCCCTTGGGGTGATATAGCTCAGGGTCTTTGTGAGTGTGAACCTGGAGTCTAGAAGTCCTGGTCTGGAAATCTGGCCTTACCATTCCCTTATCTATCTGTCTTAGGGAAAATGGCTTATCCTTTCTGGGCCTCAGTTTCCTCATCTGTAAACCAGCAGTTTGGAACTATTTTAAGAATTCAAAACGTCTTTTTCACCACATCTGCCCCACTATCTATTGTTTTCTGACTGTTTAATAATGGTCATTCCGAGAGGAGTAAGGTGGTATCTCATTGTGATTTTAATTTGTATTTCTTTAATGATTAGTGATGTTGAGCATTTTTTCCTATGTTTGTTGGCTATTTGCATATATTCTTTTGAAAAATGTCTATTGATATCATTTGTCCACTTTTTAATGGGGTTATTTGTTTTTTCCTTGCTGAGTTGTTTGAGTTCCTTGCAGACTCCAGATATTAGTCCCTTGTCAGATATCTAGTTTATGAATATTTTCTCCAATTCTGTATGCTGTCTATTTACTCTGCTGATTATTTCTTTCACTGTGCAGAAGCTTTTTAGTTAAGTCCCATTTGTTTGGTTTTGTTTTTGTGGCATTTGTTTTTGTGGAAAGTGTTCTGCATAGCACCAGACTCATAAGAGGTGCTTATAGTTGTTATTATTGCTGAGTCTATTTGTTATTGCCCCTCATCTGTAAAACAGGATGATCATCTCTTATCCTGCCTACCTCTGAGGCTTGCAGAGAAAATCTTCATAGCACATTTTATCATAGGATAAAATCATTTCACAGTCTCAAAGCATGATGTTCTTGCTGTTTCTGTGCCAGATTCCAAATGACCCAACTGAGAGATCGTGCTTCAAATTAGCATTGTCCAATCACAAAAACAGAAAGAACATGCATATGTGGTTTCATTTAACTGTGTCCTAGTTGAGGTTGTTGCCCAAGTCATAGAAACTGGTCACTAACCCCTGCCCTCGTGAGAAGGTGATATATCTCTATTCTTTATTCTGCTACAATATCATGAAACAAGAGGTCTAGTCCTCCCCAGAGGGGAGAATCTTCAGCTAAACTTTGGTCACAGCAAAGCAGAAATTGAGGCAGCCCTCTGCTGAGATGGGGTAAGAGAAAGAGGTAGGTAATATTCCCAGGGTCATTGTGCCCTTCCTTCCAGCTTAGGATAATGATAAAGAAGCTCAGGTTCAGTCACCACACTTGGTGGAATAGGTGACAGAATAGTTTAATGTCATCTCCAGGAGAGAGGAGTGAGCCCAAACACAGACCTTTCACAATCACTATGCAAGCAGACTCTGAATCTACCTGGCTGTTAAGCATGTCAAGGGATAGAGGAGGTTGGCTATTTGCTGGATGCTCTCAGCAACCAAGAAATTTCCACCCTTCCCTGATCTCTTTTAGGGCTGGCTTAGGAGCTTCTGAGGATCAAAGACTGAGACACTTATCTCTGTGTCCTCTAAGACATAGAGCCTAGTATCTGGCACCTATGCATAAAACAAGTATTGACTGAAAAAGTGAACAAATAGATGGGGGAGGGGAGTATGGAAGAATGGGTGGATGGTTTGATGACAACCAGGCAGACAGCAATGAAAATAAAAAGAGAATATCCTGCAGTGTCTTGGAATGCATGTCCAGAGACAATGGTCCTGGATTGCAGATTATGAACTAGGCTAACTGCAATGAACCCTGAAACATTTGCTTCACAGGAAGCACTAGCTCTGTTGAAGCTCCTGCAGCAGGATACAGAACACCTGCCACACCCTCTGGAACCTACGGATCCATCCAGGTGCCAACAATCAGAGACTGAACCGGTGCCGGAGGTGGGGGTGAGGGACACAGCATGAGTTGCAGACTATTGCTCTCCAGCCCTAAGACACATGTTCCTTCTCTCATGCCCTCTTTAATGCTGCTCTCTTCTTGGAGAGAAAATGGGTAAATCTCATGCTCAAAGGTATTCGCCTTCTGCATACCTCATCTAGACCTTTCTCCGGAAGCATTTGGCCAGAACCTATTTGATGTCTTCATCCTTGTCAGGTAGCTGGGGAAACAGAATTTGCTGTCTGAGGACTTGGATTCCAGTAGAGATAATTACGGAGGTGATGGTTAGCATGTTTTCTCATCCATGAAGCATCCTGCACCTCTGGGAAATGGGTAACAGGCATCTAGAACTTGACAGTGGTTTAGGAAGACAAAGGTTCTCCGGCAGCACTCCGAACATACCCGCCACCCTGGTAACCAGATACAAATTTTGCTACAATCTCTTTGGGGTTTAACTTTCATGGATCTCTGATTACAAATTATCAAAGAAATCTAAACTGGGTGGCAGTGCACATACAGTTAATTGAGTCATTTGTTCCCAGGGTGTCAGCCTTTGTTGCTATTTCTATTCTGAACGCTGACTCATACTGTTAATTTAAACTGTGTGTGTGTAACCGTGGAGATTTCATTACCTTTGACATTCTTCTCTGTCCTAGAAAATCTAATTTCAGAACAGAGAGGAAAAGTAAAGAACAATTCCACTCCCTGCACTCAAATCCTTCACATACACAAAATTTCCACTGGTCTATTGCAAGAAATCCCCACTGGTGCTGTCTTCCACCTTGTTGCTTAATGAAGTATGGAAAAAGCGGTCCTGGGAGATGCGAGCTGGGGGCCATTCCTGCCAAGGGAGCCAGAAGGGCCAATGCTACATCAACCTTGCCTCTGTGCTGTGGTTTACCAATCTGTAAGAGAAGAGGGTTGAAGGCAGTGACCTCTAAGGCACCGTCCAGCTTTGACATTCTAGAAAGATCACTCCGTATTAGCCTTTTCCTGAGCATGCTCCACGCAATGCTAATTTACACCTTCATCATTTCATTCACCAAAGATAATTTAGTAAGCACCTCTTTCGGCACCACAGAGCCATGGAGTGGCTACATGCTTGAGAAGCTGTACACTGTAGTGGTTAAGTGCATGACTCTGCTGGCTCTGAACCCTATCTTCACAACGCTTACGAGCTACATGAACTCGGACAAGTTTTGTGCCTCAATTTTCTTATCTATCAAATGTAGCAATAACTGTACCTACCTCATAGCATCATGGTAAGTATGAATGAGTTAGTCACGTGTCAGCTATCACACTTAGAACTATGTCTAACATGCGATATATATTAAATTGTTTTTGTTGTTGTTTTATAACACTGGTGAGCAAAAACCAACGTGGCCACTGATTTCATAGAGCTTATAGTCTTACGTGGGAGACAGACATTTATCAAACACTCACTCAAAGATAAAACTGCAATTACGGAAAGTTTGATACATGTATGTGTTGCTATAAGTGACTATAATAAGGGGATTTTTACCCAGTCAGGGAAGGTTTCCCTAAGCTCGAGCTTACATCTAAAAGATAAACAGGAATTATCCTAAGGAAAGGAGGGTATATCTTAAATATTGACAAAATTTTTTAAAAGTGAAAGAATGAGAGGAAAGATGTTCCAGGCAGAGGGATCAGCAAGTTCAACGGTCCATGGAGGAAGGAAGCAAGTGCAATGCCCTGATGCTAATTCTGGGTGTCCTCCTGGGTACATGCTGGGATTGTACTTTCCTACCTCCTTGAAGGTGGGTGTGGACATGTGACTTGCTCTGGCCAATGGAATGTAAGCCTGTGTGTGTGTGTGTGTGTGTGTGTGTGTGTGTGTGTGTGTGTGTGAAGGGGGGGAGGAAGGGGAGAGAGGGACAGACAGATGTCTGAGTGGAATCTCCAAGAGCCAGTATGCAATTAGCCTTGCTTCTTCTCCCAATCAATGCATACAACATACTCCACAGCCTGCCATTGCTGATACACATTGGACACATGGTATGAACAATAAATGAGCCTTTGTGCTTCTAAGATGCTCAAATGTGGAGGCTTCCTATTGCTGCAGCTCAACCTACCATACTCTGACTGATAATCAACGTAACTGGCCATGAGAGAGTAAGGGTGAGCATGGGGTGAGGAGAGACAGGACAGTATATAGGACAAACGGTAAGAAGTTTTGTAGGCCAATTTAAGGAGACCTGATGTCATCCTAAGAGCAAAGGCAAATCACCAAAGAATCTAAAACAAACAAAAGAAACCTGACTTTGTGTAGAGAAGAGATGGGAAGGAGACCAAAGCTCAGGGGAGAAGAAATGAACAGACCAGTTGGGAGTCTGTTGCATAGTCCAGGCAAAAGGTGATGATAATTTTGCCATGGCGGTGGTAGTAGAGACGGGAAGTAGTGGAGATGTTTGAGAGCCATTTGGCAGGTTGGAATTGATGAGGTTTTGCTGACTTTGAGTCTTGAAAGAGGAGGCGGCTCCCAGATTGCTGACTTGTCCAAATGGATGGATGATGGGGCCAATGAAATGGCTCATAGTAAGGGGCGCCCAAACCAGGGTTTCAATCAGCAAAAAGCTTCTATTGTCCAAGAATAATTTTCAGCAAAAGGCTTATGCCAACTTGCATTCACCAAGAAAAAAATTCAACTCTAACTGAAAGAGCAGGTACTTTTAAAACAAATTTCACGTAGTACATCATTGAAGCAAAGGAAGAATTTGAGTATCTGAATGAATAGTTTTCTGTCATTTTTGTAGAGATGGGGGAGTTTTCTTCCCTATGATGTTCCGTGATAACTGTATCAGGTTTCCTATTAAGAAACCAAACAGGAAAGTAAAATCTGCTTTTTCTATTTTACTTTGTGGAAAGTAATAGAAACAACACAAAACTTGGAGTCAGAGGAGCCTGTGTTTGAATCCCAGATTTTCCATCTACTAGCTGGGTGACCTTGGGTAAGTTATTGAACTTCTCTGAACCCCAATTCTGACATATGTACTATTAATACTATCAGAGTATTAATATCCGTATCTCAGATGATTGTGAGATTTAGATGATATAATATATATGAAGTACTTAGTACATATGTCCTTGGGATATAGTAGGTACTCATTAAATATTAACAACTTACTAAAGGGATTATCTAATAGGGATATTGATAAGACTCTCCACTCCTCTTTGCCTCTGGAGATTCTGCTCAAAGCACTCTAAATACAAGAAACAGTAGCTAAGTGGGATTATAGCTTCTGCTTCAACTGCTCCATTTAGAGGTCAAAGCTGGATTGGACAATGTTTCTTAAGCCAGAAAACTAAATAAGGGTTCTTGTTTCCTGTTTTCCCCTTGAATCTGAAGTGGCTAGCAATCACAGACAGAGGCAAGGAACAGAAAGAGAGAGAGGGCATCCTATCCCAACTAGGAGACTGACTCTTTCCAGATATTCCTGCCTGATACAGACAGAGCGTGCAAGAGAAAGATTGCATTTCCATTCCACTCTTTACCAAAGTGAGCCCGTCACCCATAACGCATGGGACGGTGACATTAACGAACAAGATCTACTGGCAAATCTAATATCTACTACAATTTAGAAGCACTGTTGAGCGTAAATAATATTTCAAGATGCCTGTGACAACTGCAATATTATATGAAAATACCAGAGATTCCTGATGGTGAAAAAAAAAATCACAGAAACCGTTAATACTACTGCAGTTTGTTACGTACATTCATAATTGAAGAATACAAGTAGAAGTTAGCAGAGACATTATTTTTCCCATCCAAGTTCATTCCTCTCCCCCACTGAGATTCTACCCACATTATCTTCTCCCCACCCCACCCCCACCTCAGGGATAAGGATCTCTGATTATACAGACGCAGCCTTTGCTTAATGGAACAAGGTAGCTCATAGAGTATCATCATAATATGTATCACTTATTAGGCATTTACTACATGTACCATGTAGTGTTAAGTGCTATAGAAGTCATTTTTTAACATAACAGCTTTATTGAGATATACTTCACATACCATGTAATTCTTCCATTTAAAGTATATAATTTCATGGTTTTCACAGAGTTGTGCAACTATGACCACAATTTTAGAATATTTTCATCACCCCAGAATGATACCCAACACCCATTAGCAGCCATTTCCCCTTTCCCCAGCCCCCTCAGACCTAGGCAAACACTAATCTACTCTACAGATGTGCTATTCTGGACATTTCATATAAATGAAATCATACGGTCTTTTGTGACTGGCTTCTTTCACTTAGTATAATGTTTTCAAGGTTCGTCTATGTGGCAGCATGTACCAGTACTTAATTTCTTTTTGCTGAATAATATTCCATTATATGGATAAAACACGTGTTGTATATTTATTTATCAGTTGAAAAACATTTAGGGATGTTTCTGCCTTTGGGTTATTATGAATAATATTGCTAATAGTACTGGTATAGAATTTTTTGTTTGGACATGTTTCTCTTGAGTATATACCTAGGAGTGGAATTGCTTGATCATACAATCATATGATTTAAACTTTTGAATAACTGCCAAAGTAGCTGTACCATTTTACATTTCCACCAGCAGTATGTGAGAGTTTCAATTTCCCCACCATCTCTCTAACACTTGCTATTACCTATCTTTTTGTTACAACCATCCTAGTGGGTGTGCAGTGTCTTATCGTGGTTTTGATCTGCATTTCCCTGACAGCTAATGAAGTCGAGCATCTTTTCATGTGCTTATTGGTCATCTGTATATCTTCTCTGGAGAAATATCTATTTAAATTCTTTGCCCATTTTTAAATTAGATTATCTTTTTGTTATGGACTTATATGTGTTCTTTATATATTCTAGATAATAGTTATTTATCAGATATTTAATTTGCAAATATCCCATTCTGTGGATGTCTTTCTTTCTTGACAGTATACTTTAAAGAACAAGTTTTTGTTTTTGATGAAGTCTACTTTATTTTTTCTACTGTTGCTTGTGCCTTTTATACCATATCTAAGAAAGCTTTGCCTAACCCCAGGTCATAAAGATTTATTCATCTATTTTCTTCTAGGAGTTTTGTAGTTTTCACTCTTACATCTAGATATTGAGTTACTTTTTATATATGGGGTAAGGGTCCAAATTCACTCTTTAACAAGTGGATATACAATTTTATAGCATCTGTCCTTGAAAAGACTAATTTTTCTCGTTGAATTATCTTGGCACCCTAGTCAAAAATCAATTTACCATAAATGTGAAGGTTTATTTCTTTTTCTTAAGACTGTATTTTTTCTAGTTTTATTAAGATATTATTGACAAATAAAAATTGTATATATTTAAGGTATGCAATGTGATGTTTTGATATATGCATATATAATGAAATGATTGCCACAATCAAGCTAATTAACATATTCATCATCTCACATAGTTATCTTGTTTCGTAGTGAGAACCCTAAGGTCTGCTCTCTTAGCACATTGAAGTGTAGAATAGATAACTTGTCATTAACTATAGTCATCACACTGTACGTTAGGTACGTAGAATGTATTCATCTCAGAGCTGAAAATGTGTACCCTTTGGCCAGCATCTCCCCATTTCTCCCACTTCCCAGCCCCTGTAACCATCATTCTCCTTCCTTTCTATGAGTTCAACGTTTTTAGAGTCTGCATATAAGATCACACAGTACTTGTCTTTCTGAGTCTGGCTATTTCACTTACCATACAGTCATCTAAGTTCATCATGTTGTTGCAAATGGCAGGACTTCTCTCTTTTAAGGCTAAATAATATTCCATCTTGTATGTAGACCACATTTTCTTTAGTCACTCATCTATCAACAGACACAGGTTATTTCCACATCTTGGCTATTGTAAGTTATTCAGTGTTATACTGAATACTGAATACTGTTATACTGAATAACACTGCAGTGTTATACTGCAGTGAACTTGGGAATTCATGTATCTCTTGGAGACAGTAATTTCGTTTCTTTTGGGTATACACCCAGAAATGGGATTGCTGGATCATACAGCAATTCTATTTTTAATTTTTTGAGAAACCTCCATACTGTTTCCATAATGGGTGTACCAATTTACATTCCTGTTGACAGTGTTCAAAAGTTCCCTTTTCTCCACATCCTCACCAACTCATGTTATCTTTTGATAACAGCTATCCTATCAGGTATGAGGTGATATCTCATTGAGATTTTAATTTGCATTTTCCCAGATGATTAGCAATGGTGGGCACCTTTTCATATACCTGTTGGTCAACTGTATGTCTTTTTTGAAAGATCTTCGCTTTAGGTCCTTTGCCCATTTTTAAATTAGGTTATTTGGGCTTTTGCTAGTGAGTTGCAGGAATTCCTTATATATTTTGGATATTGACCCCTTAATGGATATTTGGTTAGCAAATATTTTCTTCAATTTCATAGGTTGCCTTTGCATTTGTTGATTATTTCCTTTGCTGTGCAGAAACTTTTTATTTTAAGGTAATCCCACTTGTTTATTTTTTCTCTTGTGATTTTGGTATCAGACCCCCAAAAAACGATTGCCAAGACTAACATCAGGGAGTTTTCCCCCTGTTTTCTTCTAGCAGTTTCACAATTTCAGGTGTTATATTTTAAATCTTTAACTAATTTTGAGTTTATTTTTGTTTAAAGAGTCCAGTTTCATTCTTTCTCATGTGGACATCCAGTTTTCCCAGCAACATTTATTAAAGAGACTATCCTTTCCCCATTATGTGTTCCTGGTGCCTTTGTCAAAGATTAGTTGACTATATATGCCTGGATTTATTTCTGGTTCTCTATTCCATTTTATTGGTTTATGTGTCTATTTTTATTCCAATATCATGTTGTTCTGATTAGTATAACTTTGTAATATAATTTGAAATCAGGACATGCGTTACCTCCAGCTTTGCTTTTTTTGCATAGGATTGCTTTAGCTCTTTGGGGTCTTTCTGGTTCCATACAAATTTTAGAATTATTTATTTCTTTGAAAAACATCATTGGAATTTTAATAGAGATTGCAAAGAATCTGTAGATCACTTAGGGTAGTATGAACATTTTGACAATATTAATTCTTCTAATTCATTAACATGGGTTTTTTATGTGTGTGTGTCTTCAATTTATTTGATCAATGTTTTATAGTTTTCAGTGTATAGATTTTTCATCTGTTAAATCTATTTCTAAGTATTTTATTCTTCTTAATGCTATTGTAAATAGTATTGTTTTCTTATTTTTTTTTTTTTGGATAGTTTATTGTTAGTGCATAGAAGCACAAATGATTGTTGTATGTTGATTTTGTATCCTGAAACTTTACTGAATTTGTTTATTAGTTCTAGCAGTTTTTAAAGTTGTCTTTGGTGTTTTCTATGCATATACGTTCAGGTCATCTGCAAACAAAGACAATTTCACTTCTTCCTTTCTGATTTGAATGCCTTTTATTTATTTTTCTTTCCTGATTGCTCCTGCTAGAACTGTCACTACTCTTTTGAATAAAAGTGACAAGAGTGGGCATGCTTATCTTATTCTTGACCTTAGAGGAAAGGCTCTCAGCTTTCCACTATTGACTCTGATGTTGGCTGGGGGCTTGTCATATAATGGTCTTTATTATATTGCAGTCCATTCCTTCTATAACTACTTTGTTGAGAGTTTTTATCATGAAAGAATGCTGAATTTTATCAAATGTTTTTCCTGCATCTATTGAGATGATTACATGATCTTTATCTTTCATTCTTTTAATGCTGTATATCACATTTATTGATATGTGTAGGTTGAACCATGCTTCTATTCCAGAAATAAATCCTATTTGATCATGGAATGTGATCTTTTTAATGTGTTGAATTTGGTTTTCTAGTATTTTTATGAGAATTTATTTATTTATTTATTTTGCATCTACACTTATCGGGGATATTGATCTGTAATTTTTTTTTTCCTTACAGTGTATCTGTTTGGATTTGGTATTAGGGTAATGCTGGTCTTATAAAATAAGTTTGGAGCTGTTCCCTCCTCTTCAATTTTTGGAAGAGCTGAAGAAAGATTGGTACTAGTTCTTCTTCAAATGTTTGGTAGACCGGTGAAGACATCTACTCCTGAGATTTTCTTTGTTGTAAGACTTCTGATTACTGATTCAATCTTCTTATTCATTATTGATCTGTTCAGATATTCTGTTTCTTCATGATTTAGTCTTTGTAGGTTGCATCTTTCCAGAAATTTATCCATTTCTTCTAGGTTATCCAATTTGTTGGTGTATTATTGTTCATAGTAGTCTCCTATAATCCATTGTATTTCTGTGGTATTAGTTGTAATATCTCCTCTTTCATTTATAAGATTATTTGAGTCTTCTGCTCTTGTTTTCATGGTTTGTATAAACAAAAATTTGTCAATTTTATCTTTTCAAAAAACCAACTCTTAACTTCATTGATTTTTTTTCTGTTGTTTTTCAGGTCTACTTCATTATTTCTACTCTGATCTTTGTTATTTCCTTCCTTCTATTAACTTTGGACACTTAATTTGTTCTTTTTATCTAGTTATTTGAAGTATAAGGTTAGATTGTTTGAAATCTTCTTTTTTTTCTTAATGTAGGAATTTATTGCTATAAATTTCCCTCTTTGAACTTCTTTGCTACCCATAAGTTTTGGTAAGTTATGTTTCCATTTTTGTTTGTCAAGAGATATGTTTTGATTTTGCTTTTTATTTCTTCTGTAACTCATTGGTTGTTTGAAAGTATGTTGTTTAATTTTCACATATTTGTTCATTTTTCAATTTTCCTCCTATAATTGATTTCTAGCTTCATACCACTGTGGTAAGAAAAGATACTCGGTATGATTTTAATTTTCTTAAATTTGATGAGGCTGTTTTGTGGCTTAATATATGACTTATCCTGAAGAATGTTCCATGCGCACTTGAGAAAAATGTGTATTCTGTTGCTGGCTGTTGCAATTTCCTGTGTGTAGAATAGTTAGGTCCATTTGATCTAAAGTGTAATTCAAGTCTAATGTTTTTTATTATTTTCTGTCTGGATGATCTATCCATTTTTGAAAGTGGAGTATTGAAGTCCTCTATATTATTGTACTGCTGTCTATTTCTCCCTTCAGATCTCTTTTTTTTTTTATATCAGCATATTATGGGGGTACAAATATTTAGGTTATGTATATTACCCTTAAACACACATATTCTTGTGCTCATTTCAGCAGCACATATACTAAAACAATTGGAACAATACAGAGAAGATTAGCATGGCCACTGAACAAGGATGACATGCAAATTCACAAAGCATTCCATAAAAAAAGTATTTTTTTTAGAAATTTAAAATAAGTTTTTTAAAAAGTACACATATTCTTGAAATTTTTGATCCAGTGATGTGCTGGAACTGCTCCACTGGACTCTTAGACTCCCATAAAGGTGCTTTTGCCCACAGGTGGTTGTCAAAATTAATCTTTCCACAGAGAGATGATAGTAGAAAACTCCTATTCTACCATCTTGCTAAGAAAACTCCATCCATAGAAGCCATTTTTACACCCACAATAATCCTGTAAGGCAAGCACCATTATTGCTCTTATCTTCCAGACAAGAAAAATCAATATGAAAAGGCCAGTGATCTGTCTTAGGTCAAGTAGCCAGAAAGAGGGGGAGCTGGAATTAGAACCCATGCATGTGTCACTAGGAAGCCTCATGCAGCCTGAGATTCATCCATAGCCTTGATTTTGGCCGTTCGTCCAGACCCAGGCTTGACTGCTTTCAGAATCATATCCCATCATATGATATGCAGGTAAGAGAGTTCAGCCTATCAGTTTTTCAAGGTACTTAATGTCCTAGAAATATTGTAGAGACCTTGTAAGGTGTTTAACGCTGCTTTGGGGGAAACTAAAACCCCCTAAGAGCATTCATTGCTTTCTCATTGCCAACCTCAGAGTTAGTTCTTGACTGTATTTAGCTGTTCAGTGCCAATAGAAATAAAAACCAAACAATTTCAGCAGAAGAAAGCTTTTCCCCCAGGTGCCTACTCCCAGGTTAATGGCACACAGATCTTTAACTTTCAAGGACTTCTCTTCTTCATTTACTATTTGAAAAATCAAAATATTGTAAACTTTCAAAGATTGCTTTTCTGATGACAAGCAAACAGATTAATGGAATTTTTTTTGTTGTTTTGTTTGAGATCTAAGGGATATTTTACATCCCTGAGAAATTCCAAGTTGCCCTCCAAGCTCTTATCTGACATCTAACCAATCTTTGAATCTGGCTGGGCTTATCCAGGATATAACTACAGATTGTTCATTGTCAGAAAAAAGATTTTTGCCCCCAGAATTATATATGCATATCTCCCAGAGGATGCTTAGAGGAGAAATGATCAATGAGAGAAGGCTGTGTGCTCATTCACAGATGTCAGTGCACCCTCCTTCTCCAGCTAACTGACAGGTTTCTCTGAAAGTTAAAAAAGCAAGGAAAGTTATAAATAAGTTTTCATCACACTAGGAGTGGGGTTAAGCAAGGCTCATAAAAAATACACTGGTGAATTGATACTAAATTCTCAAATCTATGTGGTATTTCTATTTCTGTTCTTGGATTATTGTTGATGATATGCATGTCTTAATTTCCTATAAAGTGTAAAAGCATAATTGTTTTCACCATTGAATCATAATTACCCATTGTTACATAGCCTGAGTTTATCAGATCAGCTCTTATTACAGCTAGGAGGAGATAATAAGGTTTTGAAGGAATGTTAACAGGACTAGCAAAATTGTGTTTGCTTATTTTAAGATGAAAGGAAAAAAAAGAAATGTTCATTACAGGTCATTTCCAAGTGGACCCTTGCAGGTGGAGCACAGAATTGAGGGAAACTAGCCAGGTGTGTTGAAGAGATTAAGGAATATAATACAAGTAAATCCTATAGCACAGTGTTTGACCATGGTAAATAGTGGTAATTAATTGTGTTTTCTTTTTTGGCTATATAAAATATTTGCCAGATGTAAGCCAGTTTGATCTGCTTTGTCCCAGTGAAGGTCAGTGTCAAGGAAGTTCTGATGGTTCCCTTATGGTAACTCTGTGATACCTTCCTTGCAGGAGTTGTACAGAACCACTTAGGACCATACAGTTGTCTACAAGAATGGAACTTATAAAGGTATTCCTTTAAGAAGCCCTTTTTGGACATTCTAAACTCCGAAAGAGCAAAGACCAAGTCTCTTTCCTGCTCACCATTGTATCTTCCACAGCACCTAGATGTACTCAGAAATATTTGTTCAATTTAAGAAGGTGAGTATGGAGAAAACATGTTCAACTGAACTGCTGGACCAGATGTCACAAGATGAATGCTATCTGCTCCATAGTCATGTACAAGAGAAATTCATATTTGGATTCTCCTCCTTCTTCAATTAAATGGAAAGAATAAACACAAATTCCAAGTTCTTATAAGACCATTAAATAAGCTTCCTTCCCAAAGGAGCTCTCTTTATTGGTCTTTACCCAGACTTCCACTGGCATGTGTGATCAGAACCTTCAACAGCTTCAAGAGATGTGATCACAGAATTAGCCAAGCTATGCAGACATCAAGTCTCTATCTCACTAAGGCAGTGGGAATGTAATCTCAGCCAACTTGGCTCTTCATCTTCCCCCGGGGAAGGTTCTAGGAGTTGATTGGGAGAAAGTAGTTTGAAGGTATTGGCAGTATGGAAGGGAATGAGAGGGAAGGCATTTGGGTCTCTGTATTTCCTATCTATGCCAATATCCTCTAAGACATCACCTGCCTTCTGCTCTTTGGCCATTGTTTCACATAGGTCTTCATTTTCCCTTTGACCCCTGGCTCCTTCAGGTTGGGTGGCTCTCAGGCTGCTTCTGAGACATGCTTGGTATTGGGGGATTTATTTTGCTCCTTTCATGAATTGGGGCTTGACCATCTCTGTCTCTGGACTCTCCCTTAGTTATCTGGATCCTTCCCTCTGCATCTTCCTTAACCTTAACCTTCATTCCCAGCTCAAGGAAATTTTATCTAGTCTATAGAGAAGTTGACTCAAAATATTTTTTCTTTGTACAATACCATTAAATATATATATATATATATATATCTTCCTAACAATTTGTCTATGCCTTGTTTATCCCATATCATAAAGGCATAGTCTTTTAAAATATAAAAATCTGGAAGAGAGCCAATGTTTCATCTCTTCTCTGCTATGGCCCCTTTTGGAGAAGAAAACACCTAACTTCTTGAATGTGGTGAGGTGATGTGTATTGGGTGGGCAGAGGGACAACAGAAGAAAGTTGTGATAGATTTTTTTGTGAAGGTGGCTGCAGTAATCCTTCCCATCTGTTTATTCTGCCCCTTTGCAACATGACTGTGCTGCTCCCTCAATAAGAGGTGGGGAGTATTTCCCCTTCTCTTGAATCTGGGCCAACCTTATGTTTTACTTTGACCAAGAGAAAGTAGAGGAATTGATATCATGTGACTTTTAAAATTTCTTGCATCTTTCACTTTCATCCTTTTGGAATGCAGTACCGTGATGTGAAAGAAGCCCAGGCTAACATCCCTGAAGAAAAGAAAACACATGAAGAGAGAGGCCCAGCTGATGGCCAGAGCCAATTGCCTGACATGGGTGAGGTCATCTTGGGCTTCATCCCAGATGAGCCACAAAATCACTAAAGACACATGAATGATCCCAGGCAAGACCAGCAGAAAATCCCCCTGCTGAGTCCAGCCCAAATTGCTGACCACAGATCATATGTAAATAAAACAGTAGTTATTTTAAGTCACTAAGTTGTCTTAATTTGTTATGAAGCAAGACAGGTGGTAGAGGCATAAAACACTAGGAGGAAAAAAGTTGGGTAATGTCTCAGTGTGTTATTGTGGCACAGCTGGGCCTTAAGTTTTATTTCCAGAGATTTCAGCATCTCCTAATGTCTATATTTCCAGACTTTTTATCAGGAAAGTTTACAACACTTAGAATTGGGGTTTCCCCAAGGAGTCTGGGGGAAAAGGCAGAGGGTGGGAATGACAGGGATAACCTCCTGGTATTAACACTAGTTCCTGGGGAAGTATAGGGGAGGACGGACAACTCAGCAAGAATGTACTGACACACCTATCCCATTAAATGCCCATGTCCATGGTACTGAGACACCAAAATAATCCCATCCATCAAAAAATTTACAATCTACATAGTGCAAAAAAATTAGAATGACAAATATTGAAACCAGTTTTTCTTCAAAACCAGTTACATCTTCTAAACTAATTGCGTATGTATATCCCATGTTGAGAACATGTCTCTAAGGGTCTGTCTGACAGGACATACACTGTCTCTTCTATCACTTTTGGTATATTACTATAGCTTCCAGAGAAAGAGCTATCAGCAGGAGGCATTTATAATACGTTCATTGAAATATACCCAATAATTTACTTTCTGTATAACTTCTATTGATCATGAAAACCTTTATGTGATCTGTTTGTTAGGTCTGGGCTTGCTTGGTGATATTGATCAAGTAGATTCCTTTGTGAAAAGCTACATTGATTAGTTTCCTGACAAGCTGTTAAGACTACTTGCAAAGCTGTCACTAGTGATACTTGCAGTCAGAAGAGCAGGGTTTACCCTTAATGTCTTTCTGAAGGGAAACTGAATGGAAGACAGATGAATGCAGACGACAGTCTCTGTGTAAGGTAAACACTCAGTGATCCATCTCCCAGTTCCCTTTTTCCATGCGGAGAAAATTAATATCCAGTCAGTAAGCAGTCTCTACACCATCCTTGATTAGAATTCGCACTGAAAAATCCACTGGAAACACACAAGGCTAAGGGGAGACAGGTCTGGTCACTTTTAGCAACCTTGTTCAAGCACGCCAGGGCAGAGCCATTCTCCTCTGCTCCTCCTCAGAATGGCAAATGCCAAAAACCGCACAGAGCTCAAAATCTGAATGGAAGACAATAAATATTCTTTGTTATGAAAAATACAATGTGAACATGAGAGGGGTTAGAACAACAGGCCTCAGCGCTTTTTGACAAAAGAACACCAGATCTCAAGCACAAAGGACACTTGGTAATTCCCATTTCTTTACAACTAAAATGAATCAATAACATATGCACCCGAAAGAGAAGCTATGTTTAAATGCTGCCTGTTACAAGAGCTAAGCAAGTGTCTCTAGAATTGAGGGAGGGAGGCAGAAAGGGAGTATCAGTCCTGATACAAGAGTCTGATGCCAGCTGGAGCAGCTTTCCCTGAAGCATGTTTTTAAAAACCTACTCTCCTGACATGATCTTCAAGAGTTCCTTGGCTGCCTAATTTGACTAACAGCTGGAATACTTATTAGATCATCTGAGAAGTCCCAAATAAAAGAAGTCTCCTTGGGTTACACAGGATAGAAACTGGTCAAGCTAGTTGTCCCTTGAGTCTATTTGATAGAAATTGTTAATTCAATCAAAGTGATCACTCCTGTAACTCTGTTAAAATATCAATAGTTTAGGTTGTTTATCTAATGATAATGACGGAGGTCCAGACTCTGTCACTCACTAACAATGTGACCTTGGGCAAATTGGGTACTCCCTCCAAGCCTCTGTTTTGAGGATTAAAGAAGAGAATGCATGTACAGGTGATTAGTTACCTGTAGATAATAGCTTAATGTTGATTATTTATAGGTTGTAAAAATGCACCTGTGCTTTTGAAGACACCCATCTTCACATGCAGATCAGTCCAGTTATCAAGACAATGCCTCTGGGCTCTATCTTTAAAGAGGGAGCAATTGTATAAACTAGGATGCTTAACCTAAGATGGAACAAAGAAATAAACAACAGATTCTGCATCTAAGTAAAATTACTTACTACAGAAAGAGTTTATTTTCTTGCTGTTACCCAGTGGACAACAGCAACCACAAAAATAACGTCAGAGCCGTTGAGTTAGTGGTTTTGTTTTTACCCACAGGCTTGTTGACTAATAATGGAGGAGATCATGGGGACACCTCGTCCTTGCCCAATGGGCAAAAATCCTGAAATTCTCCTCTATAGGTCTGCAGAGTTTTCCCTGACACCAACCGTCCTGAACTCTGCCCTCTTATACAAGCACTACAGGCAGAAAGACCAAAAAGCCAACATTATTTTCTACTGGGACCCTCACACAGGAAGTCACTTTTATTTTTCAAAAGGAAGGTAATCACAGAAATTGAGAATTTTTCTGAGAAATTATCAGAGAAATGAGATAGTATATAGAATTTGTAGAAACTGTAAAGTGTTTTTGCAACCCTCACCCTTCATTTAAGCATCCTAACAACTACCCTGGCTGAGATCAGCCGCAGGGGCATTCCTGTTCCCATTCTGCAGCAGATGAATCTGAGACCGGCCGTTATTTATCCAAGGTCACGTAAATGGTATCAGGAGACTCTGGTGAAACTTAAGTCTTAGGCCCTCCAGGTCTGATTCTTTTTTAAAAAAAATCTCTGACAGGTATAGCAATAACTTAAATCCAGAAGTCAGCAGAAGAGAGGTTAAACGTTTGCTGTGAAATTGCTGGGTTGGAGCCATCTTAATTCTCAGTGGGTTAAGTGATACCACGGAAGTGAGTGCAAGTGGAACTTATTTATTATTAATAAAGCAGGACTTTATCATTGGAAAAAATAAAGGTAAAGTCACTATAATCCAAGACTAATCGCTCTAGGATTCTCCTGTCACCAATTCAGACCTAAGCTCCTCCATCTTGCCTCAGCTCTCGTCCACGTGGGCTACGAGCAGACCACCACACGAGACTATTCTCTGTACATGTGTGCAGCTCCCAAAGAACCTCACACCAAGTTTTCCAAGGAGAGAAATAATATTTGTACTTGTTTACTTGCTTTATTTTTTAAAACCAGTCAAATGAAATCTTTTATCAAGTTACAAAATTGTCATATTTATGTTACCATTAAAATCAGCAAAATAATATAAATTCATGTAAAGAAAATGTTAATCCTACCTCTAACTTCCACAAAAGTAAGCCATATACCAGTCTTGTGTTTTTCCAGTCACATCTTTCTACATTTTTAAAAAAATAAACATTGATATAAAGAATTTGGAGTTATTATTGTCATTTTGTGCCTTTCTCACATACGAGTGCATTGTTAACAGCCTTCTAGGTCAACAGACAGAGATTTAACTTATCCATTTTAGGAAACATTTAATAATCCACAATGGGATTATATCATACTTTATTTAACATTTCTCTTATTGATGGACACCCATATGTGTTTTTTGCCTTAACAAATAATGTGGTAAATATCCTTGTTTATTACAGTCTGGCTGTTATTTCATTAGGATAGATTCCTATAAGAGAGATTTCTGGGAGAAAAGCTATGGATGTTTTAAATTTAAGATATGTTGTTGCATTACAAAACTAAAATCCAGAAGGATTAAAGATTTAAATTTTAAATATAAAATAATAAAATCTTAGCTGCACGGACGAGTCACCACCAGGTACTTACAGCCTCTGATTATAAATCTTAAGTAAATATGAATTCATATCAAAACTAAGATGAAAATTCTATCTTTGAACTAAGCTTACATTAGACTTACAGATACATTCAGTTGGAGGGAGAGAGAGAGATTGAGGCGGGCCCCAAACCATCAAGCATTCTACTTTGATTACTATCCAAGCAACACCAAGATCCATTGAAGTACAATCATTTTGGGTCCCTGGGATGAAGTTTCAAATTTTTAAGTATATTGATTCTTACCCAAACTTTGCTATCTTCCTATAAATCAGTAGATCTCCTAGCGTTGAGACCTGGGTCAGTGCTCCCACAAAGTATGTCTGAGGAACAGTCGATAGCCCTGTTTGGTTATCTATAAGGGCTTCATTACTTTGAGCAAGATTTCCCAAGTGAAGAAGGTGCTGAGTTGTTCTAGTTGAGAGAGGAGAGTCTAAAAGGCTGTGAGGAAAGAAAAAAAAGGCAAGCCAGCAGATGGGGAGAGACTAGGAAAGAACTGAAAAATGTTTAATAAAAGAAAAGATACTGTTTTTGCTAAGGAGTGAGTAATGTGACTTTCTGATCTCCACACAAAACCTTAAGAACAGTCTCCTTTATTCACTATTATTAGGAGTCTGATCTTTATATACTTTATTTGGGGATGGGAAGGAGATGTTGGGGGGAATAGGAAGAAGTGTCAACTCTGGTCTCAGGGTGGGAGGGAGTTTCCCTAGAGAAACTCTGTCACATTTGGCCAGAGTTTGAAATGCTTCTCTCAAGTTGGATTAAAAATGAAATAATATCCCAATCTTAAACCCCTACATCTCTCAGTCAATCATGGTTTACAAAGCATCTAAAGAAAGGAAATTTTTGACCAGCTGATCAAAGCAGCACTCAGAATGGAATCACTGATTGAATATTGACCTCAGCAGGCACTGTAATTGCATCTTATTGGCAAATCATTACTAGTTTATCTTAGTGATAGAAAGCACAGATTGAAATTAGAGAGGCACTTACTTTTCTGGGTCAAGTGAATAACTAGCAGGAAAAATCTCTCTGGTCTCTTAACCCATGGTGGAGGTGTAGGGTAAGGGTGTGAGGACTCCCTTGCTAGAAGAATTAGAGACTGGCTTAGCCTTGTAACTGTATCCCCACCACTATTTGAACCCGTCTCTTCAAAAATACAACTCCAGTCACACCTTCTGCAACAAGCCTCCCTTCACCTCCTAGCCTTCATCCACCTCATCTTCCTCGATTTTGCTCCAGCGTGATTCAGTGCAGTGGTTGAGAGTTCAGGTTTAAGCTAAACGAAATATTCATTTTTAATCCTCACCACAACTCAATAAAGTTAATATTATTAATATTTCCACTCTACAGATGAAGAAACTAAGTCATAGAAATGGTCAAGAGCTAAAAAATAAATACGATAAAAAATAAATTTATGTAGAAGTTCAAATACACCTAATAACCCCAATAGAGAAGTATGTTCTGAGAAGCATACTTTCCCATCTACTTCTTAGAGAGAAACTTTTTCTATAAAGGGCCAGATAAGTAAATATTTTTTAGGCTTTGTGGGCCAGATGGTCTCTGTCATAACTAATCAACTCTGCTCATGTAGTGCAAAAGCAGCCATA
>CAUYSK010123821.1:0-28520 GCA_963575035.1 Avahi laniger
GAAGGGATGAACAGCCACTGAAGGATTTTAAACCGGGTGGCAACAAGAAGTGAGGCAGCAGTGATGCTGATAACTTGGAAGCACAAGAGATTAGAGGCAAGGAGATGGGTCGGGAAGCTAGAGCGATAATCTAGGTAGGACATAATGAGGACCTAAACCAAGGAGCAAGGGAGGAGTAGATGCTACCACCCCAGTTTCTACAACAATAATGTTTTACTGTTGCTGAAGGACTAGAGAGGAAACAGAAAAAATAAAACCGTAGAGGAGGAGAATAAAGGTTGCTGGGGCCAAAAAAAATAATAAAAATTAATCTGATAGGGTTGAAAAAAGAATTGAGGCCAATAGCACATTAAAGAATAATAGCCAACCAGAAAGTCCAAGAAATAACTGTTCAAAAAAAAAATACAATTATAGTGTGTTCTTGGTTCTGCAGTGAATAATATTTACAAAGACATAATCAGGTCAGTTATGAGGATTGGTTTTCTAGAGCCAACCCATAGACCAAGCTGGGAAGGCAGGATCATGTTCTTGGAATAGACGTAAAGGCTATGAACCCAGACAATACAAAGTGAAGATAATAACTATTGGGAGTGGACAGGGTAAAATGGGAATGGGGATTAAAATTGATAGGCCAAGAAGAAGCAGGAAATGCACCTTTTTTGGTGATGGAGAGGTGATTGCCAGAACAAACAGCTAAAACAATTGAAAGTGGTTGCCTCTAGGCAGTAGCTTTAGATATGAGGAGGACTGTTGTAAGGGCTTGTTGATTTTCATTATAAACCCCTTTGTACCATTTGATTTATTTTTACCAGGTGCATGGGTCTTTGGGTTAAAATGTTTTAACATTTTTAATGCATCTACTCCAGTGACATTTCTTATCTTAATGGAGACATCATACACAGACACCTGATAAACAAAGCATATAAGATGAATTGGATATAGCCTCCCCAGGGTAATTCCCTGGGATATTGAGTCACCTTCCTAATAAGAATGAGCATATTCACTTCAGTTATCACAATTCAAGACAAGTAAGCTTAAAAGCAGTCTCATTTTACAGCTTATGGGCACAAAAATCCAAGTAGCAAACATCAATGCAGTTTGCCTATTAAATAAGTGCCTTCAAAATGTTTGATCTTAACCCAGTAAGAAATACATTTGTGTGTGACTCAGTACCCACACATCCACATAACTGAAACAAAATTTTTGAAAAACTTACTGTGTGTGATGTGCTTGAAAAATCATATTTCATTCCAGTTTAATTTTTAAAAATATTGCTCACTTTAAATGATTTTAACAGTCCACTACTGTATTGTGACCCACAGGTTAAAAAAAAAAAAACAAAAAAAAAAACACTGCTCTAAATTAATCATTTCTTTTTTTCTCAGACCAGAGAATATGCTCAAAATTTAGCTTATTTCTAAGATCAGCTAAACCTTCCTAGAAAACTACTGGATATTAAAGTTTAAAAAAAAAAACTTGTTTATAAAGTTGGCTTCTATCATCTTTGTTAATTAACATGGCTCCCTTCTGTTCATTTCTCTTTTCCTTCCTTAAAATTTTCTTTTTTTTTTTAATCCCTAGTCCTGTGGGGCACGTATAAGCAATTGCTAAATTCGTTTCCGGAGTATTTTTAGATATCTATCAGTTATACAGTTATATTTCTTTGTTTTTCCCTTATGTCCACTGGTTTGCACTTGCCATAAGAAATACAGATTTCAACCAACCATCTGCTGTGCTTGTGAAGCCATCAAAACTCAACTTTCTCTCTGTCAACGGAAAAAAGACCAAACTCTGTAAAATAATTTTAAAGAGATTTACTCTGAGCCAAATTTGAGGACCATGACCTGGACCCACACCCGAGAGGTCTTGAGCAGTGGACTCACAGAGGTTGGGTTACAGTTTGGTTTTATACATTTCAGGGAGACAGGGGTTACAGGTAAAGTCATAAATCAATACGTGGGAGGCATACATTGGTTTGGCCCGAAAAGGTAGGCCATCTGGAAGTGGGGGCTTACAGGTTATAGGTGGGTTTAAACATTCTTTAGCTTGTAATTGGTTAAAGACATGAAGCTTTGTCTAAAGGCTTGGAATGTTTCAACATAAGGAGCTGTTTATCAGAGATAAGCCACTGGACATAGATTTGTTTTGTAAATTGAGGACATGCAGGTTTGTCTTGCTTACCCTTAGGCCTGTTAATGGGTTACAAAGGATGTCCCCAAGAAGGGAGGGGGGCATGATAAGGCATGTCTGACCTCTTTCCTCCTGCAGGCAATTTAGTTTTAGGATATTCCTTTGTCCATGAGGGAGTCCATTTAGTCAGCTGGTGGGGGGTTGAGCCTTAAAATTTTATTTTAGTTCACACCTCGCAGGGGTCCTTGGGCCAGGCCATCCACCACCTGCTACGCCTGCCCGGGGTGCCTCCCACAGGCCAGGGGGCGGCCCCCACAGACCCTGTCCTCGAGGATCCATCCGGCAGCCTGGCCTGCAGAGCCCAGCTGGCCGGGTCAGGGAAAAGCCCTGACTCATCTTTGTGTCCCAAATCATATGAACAGAATCACATCAGAGATCTGAGGGGCTTCACACTCCTGTGTTAAACACAGAGAGAGGCCAAAGGGTGGCAGTGCCCAAGTTCTCACCGCAGGGCGGTGGCAGAGCTGGGGGCAAGCGGGCAGTCTGGGGCTCCAGACCTCCTCGAGTGGCCTGCACCTGCATCTCCACCTCAGCCCCAGCCGCGCCTCCCTGCCAGGCCCCAGCGGGGAGCGAAAGATGCGTCTGCGTAGGTCAGCGTCCCAGCACAGCAGGAGTCCATGAAAGCCGGCTCCCCAGTAAACACCCCGTGTGGTCGGGAAGGTGGGGAGAATGCATCAGTATCCTCTGTTGACCTGCCTAGAATACCAAACTCACTGCCCGAAGTGAAATTCCGAACTCCCCCCAACCTTTCATTCCCATAGCTCCCTGGCAGCTGCAGAAAAGGAACGTGACTTCCTTCTCTGGGGACCTGGCCAAGCGCCTCGGGAGGAGTCCCAGACAACACAACGAGGAAGATCGGGATGGTTTCCGGCCCAGGGACAAGGCGGGAGAGCCCAGCCTGGGTGTCTGTGCAGGGAGGGACACCCACAGTGGGGAGCGGTGTCCCTTGGGGGCTGAAAACAGGTAAAATAGTGGTGGTACCGGGAGCCAGGTACTTCTCCCCACAAAGGGAGCAAACCAGGGGAGTCCTCGGGGCCTGACTTGGGACCGGAGGCCCATGTGAACTCACACACGTGGATGGACGTAGAAATAAGTGTGCAGCGAGATCGCTCGGCCAGCCCTGCAGCCACAAGCACATCCGCCCAGAGCTTGGATCTAACCCCATTCTCCACCAGGACCCTGGGAGCAAGAGCTCAACCCACGGCCAGACAGGGAAGGTACAAAAAGAGCCCGGCACCCTGTGTTGTGCCTTGAAATCAAGTGGCCTCAAAGAAGAACGCAGGCATGCTGGGGAGACCCAGGAGCCACCTCGAAAGGGGCTCCCAGTGGCCGAATCAGGGCTGCTGCAAGCACCGAAGGAACAATCGAACAATCGTAATAACAGACTGTAACCCGCTGACCGAATCGGGCCGTAAGTCCTTGCAGATAAAGGTAAACGAACCCATAAGTTGACAGGGCGATGAGCAATGGAATATTTACATCATCTCAAAGTACTTATTTGTGACAAAGAGGAAAATAGTGACTTTACGCTGGAGAAAGCTGGCAGGCACCATCTCGCGGCGTGAGCCCGCTCTACTGCCCAGCTCCAGGGCTGGGAACCCGCCAGGCACAGGGACACCCTCCTTTCTCCTCCCACCTGCTGAAAGCCTCCCTGTGCTTACATTGCCTGAAAGGCCACCTCCTCCATAGCGCCCTCTCTGATCACTTCCACCAAAAGCAACTTTAGAATCATATTTCATTCATTCATTCAAGACTACTATGCTCCTCCTGCACACTGAGCAGAACCCTGTGAGTACAACAAAGGGCAAAGGGCGCTGAGGCCAGGTGGGGGTGGGGATGTCCCAGGTAGAAGGTGTTGCAAGCCTGAGAGTCCCAGGATGGGGGGGATGAGAGGGAGAGCAGAGTGGGGCAGCTGTGAAGCCCTGCCAGAGTCAGGATTCCATTCCAGGGTTTATGTGTCACCAACCATTTTCCTGTTAAGCCAGGCAGTTGGTTGCCAGGATCCCCGTCTGGCTTCTGGTCTGCTGTGCAACCTTGGGGAAGCTGACTAACCTCTCTGAGCTTCCATTTTCTCATCTGTGACATGAGAGGTGGGTTTAGACAATGTGTGGGTAAGCTGGAATCCTAGAATTCTACCTCTGGGCAAACCAAGGTCAAGGGTCTCAAGGTCAAAGGGCCCAGGGTCAGGTCAAAGGGCTAGTTGAGGGAGAACTGGACTGTGCGTGCTTGGCCCAGCTGCCTTTGGGCTCCACCAGTGACTGCCGTGTGGGAATAGGGGTTTCCGGGGCTGCCACACCTTCCAGTTTTCCAAGTAATGTGAAAACGCTGGATTTCGTGTGAATTCTCTTCATCTGTGAGGGCTGCAATTAACTCTCACGGGACAGAGCTGTGCTTGGGATTTCTCTATCAAAGGGTCTTTCTCTAGTGAAGATTCCAGCAACTTGCTGAGAGGGAGGAGGGCTCAAGCCCCACAGAAAGCCAGGCGGGGCCCCCTTGGAGGACGCCGGTGGCGGGTCCAGGGCCTGGAGCTCCGGTGGGCCTTGGCCGCTGTGTGTGGGTGAAGAGCTTTGGGCACAGGCTGGAGACTCTGGGGCTCCCGCTCTCACCTCCACTCTCACTCTGACTCCACAGCTTCCCCGTCTTTGGCCGCGGGCTCCTTGAGGCCCTGCATGGCCTCCTCCCCACGGGCTCCCTTTGGACTCGAAGGTTTGGGGGCTTCTGGCATCCTCTGAGACCGGGCTGTACCTCAAGGCCTTTCACAGGAGCCCCAGGGAACCAACATCAAGACCCTCAGGCCTCGGGGACTCGGGAGAGAGCCAGGGATCTGGGGGCTGTGAGACCTGGCAGGGGTGTGGACGGCAGGAGCAGAAAGCCTTCAAGGAGACAGCGGCTTCTGTGCTTCCCAAGCCCCTCCCCTGCTCCGTGTCCCCCTCCCTCTCCTTCTCCCGCCCCTCACCCCCTCCCTCCCAGGTCTGAGGGAGCGGGTTTGACTCCCAGGCCCACCGCTCACTGTGTGCACTCAAGGAGGTTTCTTAACTTCTCTGTGCCTCAGTTTCCTCACCTGTAAAATGCGGATGCTAACAGCACCTTTGAACCACAGAGGTGTGTGGGAGGGTTTAATGAGGCCATCCCAGGTCAGGTGTGCCCGCGGTGCCTGGCTCAGGAAGTCGGTGTTCCTGCTGTTGCTGCCCCTGGAGGGCAGGCCCAGGCGCAGGGGAAGGAGCTGCAGGAATGCGTCTCGCCCTGCCAGAACCTTCTACCTCTCAAGTGACTGTGGAAATTCAGAGTTCTAATGCGAAAGCTCCCGATCGTTAGATGGGAGTAATGGAGCAGCCAGAGGCTGTCACTGCTGTGGCCATACCCCGATGACGGGGATTGCCAGACAAAATACAGATCAGACAGGCTGCCAGTGAAATTTGAGTTTGGGTCATTTTTTAATATAAGTATGTATTAAATATTGCATGGGACACACTTATCCTAAAATTTTATTCATTGTTGATCTGACATTAAAATTTAAGTGGAGGCCGTGTGTGTGTGTGTGTGTGTGTGTGTGTGCACGTGCGCACGTGCATGTGTCCCCTCTGTCTGGCAGCTGCTCTCTGGCTCCTCCCGCTGCTGAGTGCTTGGGCTCAGCTCCCGCTGTGGGGGTGCCCTTTTGCCACAGACCTGCTCTGACAGCCGGCGGTGCGCCCAGCCTGAGAGGGCTGGGGATGCTCCCACCCCGACACAGTGGCACAGCTAGTATATCTGCCCGGGGACAGTCACCTCCCTCCTATATGTCACAGAACTGTGTCCAGTACTAACCATGAAATGAAATGAATAGCATTAAGGGCCAGAAAAGAAACGCAGATGCTGAGAATTTTCTCGCAATGACCTTTGTGTATGTAGTCATGGTGGAAAAAAATCATAGCAGAAAAAGCATCAAAACTTCCCTTCACGCTGGTGAGTCACAGTGGTGAGTAAGGACGTTGCGATTTCTATTTCTGAGCTTTCACTTCTGCGACTGCTCCAGGGACCTTGTCAAAGCTGGTCTTCTGCACAGACGCATGTGGAACAGCCGGGCCTGTCAACCCATCTTCTCCCGTCGTGCGTGGAAGAGCACTTTTTATCAACTTTAATTTTGTAAAGTGAATTTTGTGAAGCAACCAGTACAAAATGTTAGAAAAAGTTTTCAACAAGAGGATAAATTTAGTAAAGATTTTTAAAAATCCAATTTCACAGTAAATTCCAGAATGGGCAATTCTGTCTTTGTTTTCGGGGGGGATCAATTGTAGCAGTTTTTAATTGTCTTCACAGTAGAAAAATATTGAGCAAAAACAAAAACTCCAAGTGGTCACATAGAATGATATAATGAAAGTGGCCGGAACACTACCTGGCACTCAGCAGTACCCAGTAAATATTTGTTTAATGAATGAATGAGTTCGGATCTGCACCTAGATAGTTTGACAAAAGCAAACACACCAACAAGCACCCTGACCAGAGGCCAAAACTCATTGAATTGCAAATCAGACTTCAGCATTTAAAAAATCCATTTTTACTTTTTATCATGGAAATGTTGAACACACACAAAGTATTGAGAATAGAATAAACGTCATTCAGTTGTGACAGTCGTCAACCCGTGGCCAATCTTGCTTTGTGTGTACTTTCACTCACTTCTACCCTTCCTGAGTTAGCTAGTAAAAAAAATTACCCCCAAATTTAGCAGCTTAGCAGTTTAACAAAATAACTGTCTCTGTGGATCAAGAATCTGGGCCCAGCTTACTGGGTCCCTGGCCCAGCTCTCCCCAAGGCTACCACCAGCATCGGCCGGGCTGCTGTCTCATCTGAAGGCCCAGCTGAGGGCAGAGCTGCTCCTGTGGTTGTCGGCAGGACCCAGCTCCTCCCTGGCTGGCAGACGGAGGCCTCTCTCGGTCCCTTTCAAGTGGGCCTCCCCAGAGGGCAGCTCACAACACGGTGGCAGCTTCGCCAGGGCAGGCAGGTGGAGGGGGGAGTCCGGGTGAGAGGGCAAGCACAGTCCTTTGCACCCTAACCTCAGAAGGGACCTCCCGCGGCTTTGCGGCACTCCATTCATTAGAAGTGAGTCCCTGGGCCTGGCCCACACACAAGGCGAGGGGGTTGTACAGAGGTGTGAATACCAGGCGTGAATACCACTGGGAGCTGTGCCAGGGCTCTACCCCATGGAGGCAGGGCCGCTGTGCAAGAACGCCCACGGCCATGTCACTGTGAGGCAGGCCTTTGTGCACCGCACCACAACGCCAGCCGCACCGTGCATGCAGCCGTCCCACGTGCCCACAGCAGTGACCAGCACAGTCAGGCACTCTCTGCTGTTTCTGGACTCTTCCCTGTGGTGGTGGCCAGCTTCCAAGACGCCTCCCTGATGGGCCTCACGGCCTGGTCGTCACACCCTGCAGTGTATCTTCCTGCATCACGTCGGGGCCAGTCTGCTTACAGCAGAGTAAGGTGGAGGTGCCGGTGCGATTCCCGAGGCCAGGCTGCGAAAGGCGTTGCAGGTCCTCCTTCGCCTTTTGGATTCTCACGCTATGTTGTGAGGACACTCAAGCATCCTGCTGGGAGGAACAGAGGCCTCCTGCTGATGGCCACACGAGTGAGCCGGGAAACATCCTCCAGCCCCAGGCGTGCCTTCGGATGATGGCAGCCCCAGCCAACGACTGATGGCAACCTCGAGAGAGACCTGGGCCAGGACCACCCAGCCAAGCCATTCGTGGATTCCTGGCTCACAGAAACCAAGAAGGTGCATAAAAGATGACTGTTATTTTCAGCCACCAGATCATGGGGGATTGGGTACACAGCAGTAGATCATAGTGAGACTTCCTGCTGCCCCACTCCTGCTCCCTGAGAGCACCTCCCAAACCAGCTGCCTGCACCCAAGCCCTTGTCTCAATTCTGCTTTTGCAGGAACCCAGACCAACATGGGTTTGACAGTGGAAACTTAGGGACGAGCTAATGTCCAACCTGTGACTGGATAAATTGTGGTGCAGTCAGTGAACAGGAGTGAGCAAGAACTATCTCGATCAACCGAGAGAGGTCCCTGAGTCCTCCCAGGAACTGGAAAGAAGCCAGTTGCAGAAGGAGGCACACAGTGGGAAACTCTTCATAAAAAGTTTCCAGCACAAAGAGCAGTCTGCGGAAATGTGCGTGGACACAAACGCACATGTCCAAAAGCATTCGGGAGACTAGAAGGTGCCAGAGTCAGGGCGGTGGTCACTTATGGGCACACGAAGGGAGGAGTGGCGGGCTGGGAGGGACACGCAGAGGCCGCCGTAGTTCATTTCTTTGTGAAGAATTGAAGCAAACGGAAAGATAAAGCTTGCTGGAGAGTACAGAGGTGTGTGTTCTGTGATTTTCTTTTCTTGGTCGCATGTTTGTTGCATTTAAGAATTTTTTCAAAACGAGCAGTGAAACATACAAAGGGGACTCGGAGGTTCTTAGTCCATGTCAGGCCCTGGTTCCAGGCCTTCCGGGGGGAGGCCTGACCTCGTTCTTGCTCTCGTGCTCAGAACCACGAAACCTCAGGTATCCACAACCGTCCCCCGTTTCCTGAAGCGCACGGGTTTCTGCCACTGACCCCCTTGCCAAGCTCGGGGCGGAGGCCCAGCTCAGTCCCCCCAGACATGCTGCCAAGGCCTTTGGTGGAGAAGCAGGGAAAGGGCCCAAACGCAAATGCGCAGGCCCCTCTGCCGGAGAGCGCTGCCGCCTCCCCCTCCGCACTTGCCGTTCCGCAGCTCTCGGTGCCATTAGTTACCACAGTTCTCCTAAGTAGGTCACAGCGATTATCTCCCTTTTAGGGATAATAATCATCATCGTCGTTGTGCGGCTGCAGGTTGGTATTTAGTGTCCTGCCGTTCTCAGAACTGCTTGGACACTTGGCAGCCCCGCCAGCATGGAGCCTTTCAGGGAGGCCTGGGCCAGCGTTCTCTCTCATTTTCCCCAAGGAACAGAGGTTCAGAGAGGGTAAGTGACTCCACCACCCTGCCCAGTGTGAGGTGGCTTCTGAGTAGGGGATGAATCCCACTCAGCCACTGTGTGATTGGTGTCCTCTCTGCCCAGGCCCTGGTGTCAGCATTTCCTGCCACCCTCTTCCTTCAAGGAACATTACCCTAGTCCCTCAACATAGTCTTGGGGGCACTGCCAGGCCCAGCTCACGGCCTCCCTCCCCGCAGTGGTGGGCAGCCAGCTGAAATGGGAACATGCGCCACATTTTCCAAAAAGCACATTAGAAGTTATAAATTCAGTTGTGCAATTAGAAGCAGAAAAACAAAACCTGAAAATCAGAGTGTCACAGTGGACCACAAGATAAATTCAAGTCAACAAGATAACAAAGAAAGAAAAACAAGCGTGCAAGGGCTCAAATTGGGAGCAAAGTGTGTGGGGACAAACTATTCCTATTCTATGTGCTCAATGCCCCACAGTTTCAAGAGAGGAGGACTGGCCAGTGAAGAGCAATAAAAATGCCCTGAGTGCTTGAAGTGAGGACCTGGAGGAACCTCAGGACTTGTAACCTGGAGCAGAGAAAACCAGAGCCTCCTCAGAGGGCCCCTTCAGGGCTGTGCCCTGGGGTCCCCACTGTCACCAGACCTGCACACAGCCACCCACCTGTCCCGAGGGGGCTCATCCCATGTCCTGTCTAGGCTGTTCCCACCGGTAGTCACACGAGTCCCTGGCAAGGCCACAAATCAACCCCTCGGCACTTGGGGTGGGGTGGGGTCCACACACTCACACCCATCGTGTCACCACGGCTCAGGGAGCCGTGTCTGCACACGGAGCCAGACCCGGACGCCATGCAGGGGACCAAAGCTCCGGAGGAAGCCCTGCCTGCCAGCTGAAGAGCACATACGCTCCACGTGGAACAGGTTTAAAATGATCAAGCTTCTTCCAAACGTTAGACATCGAGTCACCCTACCGCCCAGCAATTCCACCAGGAGGTATTTACACAAAAGAATTGAAAACAAGTATTTAAACAAAAACCTGCACATAAATGCTTAAGGCAGCGCCATTCATAGTAGCCAAAAGGTGAAAACAACCCAAAAGTCCACCGACAGAGGCATGGAGAGCACTCAGGGCACCCACGCGGCGCAATGCGACCCAGCCGTGAGCGGGAGCCTCGACCGCACGCAGCGAAGGAAGGAAAGCGGCCACGCCGCGGCCTGCGACTCCACGGGCAGGAAACGCAGGGCGGTGACCGCACCGAGACCGACAGCAGGCGGTGGGTGCCGGGGCGGGGGAGGGAGGAACGGCAGTGACAGGTGATGGGAACGGGGCTTCCTTTGGGGTGGCGAAAATGTTCTGAAACTAGATATTGGCGATGGTCGCTTAACGTGGTGAATGTACTTAACATCACTGGATTGTTTACTTTAAAATCGTTCATTTTATGTTGTGTGAATTTTACCTCAATTAAAAAAAATCAAGAAAGCAAACGACCCGCAGCCACAGCAGTCTCCAGAGCCCGCCACAGGCCAGGGCAGGGGCGTGTTCAGAGCAGTGCCCGCTGGCGCGGAGCCGCCGAGCCCCCTCTCCGCGAGGGGTCCTGGAGGAAGGCCGTGTGGCTCAGGCTGGGGGCTCGGGCTATGAGCTCCTCAGTATGAGCTGATTTGCTTGTCCCCACCCCGCAGGACTGTGTCCCCGCTGGCTGTCGGCTCCGGCAGGGCTGTGGGTGCCAGTCGAGGAGGCGCCCGGGGGAGCTCCAGGCAGAGGAAGGGCCACGGGTCGGCAGGGCTGCAGGTGGCAGGGCCGGACGGCGCTGTGGTCCAGCCAGGCCCAGCATGAAACCACAGCTCCGTGGCATCCTGAGCTGCCACCTCCTCACGAGGAAATGGAGCCAATGCTCCCACCCGGCAGAGAGTGAGGCCAGAAAACACATGAAGAGCCGGGCACGCGGGCGGGCATGCAGGGCCCGTGTCCCACTGGCCTGGCTGCCTTTGGGTATTTTCCAGAAGCAGCTGGAAAAGGGGCCCGAGTGCCCAGAATAGCACCAAAGTCAGGCCATCCAAACGGAGGTTTTGAAAATAAGACCAGGAAAGGTCAGCTTCCCTGTGCTCACACTCGGCCTCAGGTGCACTGACGGGAAATAACGGAAGCCTGGCGCCAGCGGCCGGGAGGGGACGGGGCAAGGGCTGGGGGGCCGCTCTGCCTCCGCGGCAGGTCCTCGTCCCTGTCCACGGGGCCCCCACACGTTTCCTGCTCTCTCTCTGTGCTCTGCTCCGAGGGCGGTTTGGCAGTTGCTGCCTTTCAATTAACGTGGCAGACTCGGAATGGGGACTTGGGGGAAAGAGGCAGGGGGCAGCAGAGGAAAACAAGGCTGGCACGTTGGCAGCTGGCAAAGCCACCGCTCCACTGTGGCAGGGAAGTTAAGGACGCCAGAGTCAGGACGAGGTGAGGGCAGGCTGCACCCCAGGCCCCTGCGCTGGCCTCCATCCCCACCCCAGGAGGCCGGCCTGCCTGGACCCCTCAAGCCTACTGCCTGCCAATGGCAGGAACGAGTGGGGTGTGCTGAGGTTGGGTGTTTCTCCAGCTTCCTGCAGGGCCGAGGGCTGGCCGTGGCTGCAGTCCCCACTGAAGGAGGCCTCCTCTCCTGAGAGCAGCAGCGACCCTGAGTTCCAGCATCTGCTCCCTCCCTTCGCCCTTCAGGCCTCAGGATGGTGACAGCTCCCATGGTTACCAGCCCAGGGCTTCACTGAGTCTTGTGTTGCCTTGATGGTGCACCCCAAGGCACCCTTCACTGAACTCTCCTGCTTATCTGTTGCATGCCACCTGTTTCCTGCCAGGACGCTGACTGCTACCCCAAACAGTGCCCAGGCGAGTAAGGATTGGCCGCCCAGGAGAGCAGCTACCTTTGGGCCCTACTGCCAGGTTCAGCCGGGCAGTACTGGGCCTGCCTCTCACCAGGCACAAAGTCTTTGAGGAGGGTAACCAATGACTAACCTAGACAATGACACTGGGGCCAGAGCTGACATCTGTTGAGGACCTACATGTCATCTGGCCTCCTATGTATGTATGCTTACTTTTCCCAAGTACCTGAGAAGTGGCCACTGTCAATCCCATTTTCTAGAGGAAGAAACTGAGGGTCCGAGAGGCTGCAGAACTTGCCCAGGGCCTGGAAGATAAGAAGCTTCAAAGTCGGGCTTGGACCCACATCTCAATCTCTTAATCCCAACACATTCTGGTGGTCACCCAAGCTGCTCCTAAGGAAATTTAGAGTCTTAGGCAGTAAGTCCAGAGTCATGGGCAGTGCCACAATTTAAGCGTGTCCCTCCAAATTTCATGAGTTGTCCCCAAAGTGGCAGTATTGAAAAGTGGAGCCTTTAAGAGGTAATGAGATCATGGGGGCTCTGCCCTCACAAATGTATTAAGCCAGTCATCAATTCATCATTAATCAAATTCATCGACTAATGTATCAAGGGGCCATGATGGGTGGGGACTGTTGGCTTTATTTTAAGAGGAAGAGAGACCTGAGTGGCGTGTGGGCGTACTCAGCCTCAGGACTCTGCAGAGTCCCTACCGACGAGAGGGCCCTCGCCAGATGTGCCCCAGACCTTGGGTTTCTCAGCTTCCATAACTGTAGAAGTGAATTTTGTTTCTCACACATTACCCTGTTTCAGGTATTCCGCTACAAGCAGCAGACAACAGACAGGACGGGCAGCGAGGCGCTGGCGTCGCAAGGCTCCGTCGCGATCGTCCGCAGGCAGCCTGGTGAGTTGTCTGGGCTGCCTCTCGCAGCCTCGGTTTCTGAGCTGGAAACTGGGCCAGACAGAGCCCCCACGGGGTTGTCGTGAGGGTAACCTGGACGTAACGGAGCAGAGTCGAGTGCCCGGGGTGCAGGGAGCGTTCCTGTGCGCGGTCCCACCGCCCCTCCTGCCGCCTCGCCTTTTCGGGATCCGGCAGGCCGTGGACAGCACAGGCCGTGGGACGCAGCGGCAGCGTGCGGGGAACGGGAAGCGTCGTGGGCTGTGTCCGAGCCACTGACCAGAAGGCAGCGGGGAGCAGGCCCCGCGCAGCAGCGGCCACGTGTGCGGCTCACTGTCCCTTTTACTGGCGCAGCGAAGACAGCAGAGGCGCCAGGATTGCGGGTCCTTGACACAGTCTGGGCACTGCTCAAGAACACGTGGGGAGCAAACCAGGAACCAGGAGATCCGGATTCTGGAAAGACGAGGTGACGCGGGGAAAGGATGGGGTGCCAGGCCGCCCAGGGGTGGCCCCGAGAAGCACCGTGGGGCCCTTCCAGATCCAGCCGTTCCGTCTGTCCGCCTCCTGACCCAGTTTGGTTTCTCTAAGAGACACTCCGCAGAGTGCAAATTGCCCTAAACCGACGTCAGCTCGCCCGAGTCAGACAGGAGTGGAAGAGCGTGGCGGGGCTGTCCCACGTGGGCCTGCACCTGCCGGGGGACAGTGTGCTCGGCGCTGAGCAGCCCAGCCCAGGCCCACCTCCCGGGCACCCCATCCCCTCTCTGGGCTGCTTCCCTGCCGAGCGAAGGGCTTGCACGGAGGCCCAGTTGTTTGCACCCTTTCCCCCCAAAAACCGTCTCCTCACACGGAATCTCACACGGAACCTCGGCTTAAAGAGAAAGCGAAAGCAGAGACGGAGCGTGGAGAGCCTGGGACCCCGTGGGATGCAGCCGAGCCTCCGCAGAGGTGGATTTCCTGGGTCCCTGCCAGGCCTGTGCCATCTGACGGGCACCTGGCCATCCCGGTGACGTCACGCCCAGTTGTGTCTCGGGAGGTTTCGTGCCCAGCCCTGCTCAGAGCGCAACCTGTCCCACGTGTGTCCGGTGACATTTGGCGTCTGCGGGGACACACTGTGCCCAGGCAGGGCTGGAGGGAGGATTACACAGCTGCGCACTGTTGTCAAACACATCTTGGAGAAGAAGAGGAGAAAAAGCAAAGCACAGGGAGCTGCGCTCACTTCCTGGTGGCCTTGCAGTAGAAAGTCTTCCCTGAAACAGCTGGGCCACGGGTCGGGTAACGTCCCCAGTGGGGAGGCACTCGCCTGTCCCCTGCAGAGAGAGTGCCCCTGCCTCCCGCCCACCTCAGGCACGCTTAGGGAAATAACCAACTTGGCAGTAGCTCTTCTGTTTTGCCAGGAATTAGGGGGGTCTCATGTATAGAGGAAAGTGCTAGAAAGTTAATCTGCACACATTGTCATGAAAAAGGCGTGAAGGACACAGGGAATCGGTTCCACTCCTTACTTCCTGCGTGACTTTGGGCAATGTCTTTAATTGACCAGGACTTGGTTTCCTCATCTGTGAAATGGGCATATTTGATCCGGTCCACAGGGTCCTGTGACAATCTGTTAGGCTCCAAGCGCTGTGTCCAGCACATGACAAAACCAGAGCATTTCCTTCCTTCCTCCCGTAGGTCGTATCGCAAGCAAGAGGCTAAGTAGCCTCAGTTTCCTCATCTTTAAATGTGGGTGTGAGCTTCCTGACCAAGGGTCCCCAAAGGCTAACATGACCCCCAGTGCCACCCTGGGCACCATGGGCCACCATATACACAGGAAGAAATAGACAGGGAGGGGACAGAAGAGGGGGTAATAGACACGAGAAGACATATAGGGAAAAAAGGTGAGGAACAGAGAGGGCCAGGGAGGGACAGACACAGTGGCACACGCTGGAAGACTGAGAGCTCTACAGGCAGAGAAGGAGAGGTGGGGACAAGGGAGATGGAGAAGGACAGAAGGACACAAGGGGAGACCCAGAGAGAGACAGAGGAGACACACAAAAAGACACAGACCCACAGAGAACCAGGAGAGGAAGAGACACACACAGAGAAACACCAGGAGAAATACACACGCGCGCGCACACGCGCACACACACACACACAAAGCAACTGTCGCCTTGGGCCGAGGTTTGCGTCCGGCTGCGGTGAGCGTGTGCGGCTGCACCCACACCCGTTTGCCCCGAGTAGTCTGGAGTAAGTTTCTGTCTCCCGCAGCCCCCCAGCATCCCGAGCGAGAGGGCCCCCTCTCCAACAGTCCGAGGGCTCCCTGCGGCCAGCTTCGAGCCTGGCTCCTGTGTCCACGCATCTCTCCTGCCCAAACATCCTGCGCATGTTTTCTATTTTAAAAAGTTTTGTGTTTAGAGATACTTTTAGACCTACAGAGAGCTGCAAAGACATTAAGAGTATGGAGAGCTTCCGCAGACCTTCCTCCCAGTTTGCTCAGCGTTGACATCTCACAGAACCACGCTCTGATTCTCAAACCAAGTTGCCGTTGTTAACATGCTAATAGCTAAACTGTAGACTTTACTCGGATTTCACCAGGGTTTGTTTCCGCTGACGCAGAGTCAGCAAGCTCTTTCCGTAAAGGACCAGACAGGACGTGTTTTTCAGCCACGTGGTCTTTGCCGCAGTCACTGCTGCTGTAGCACAAAAGCAGTGCAGACAATGGTGGATGAGCGCGCGGCTGTGTGCAGACGAAGCTATTTAAAAGAGCGGGCAGAGTGCTGGGCTTGGCCGGCAGACTGTCGCAGGCTGGTCCCTGACCAGTGTTCTTTTCTGTTTCCAGGTCTTGCGTTGCCTTTCCTTGGCTGTCCTCAGCCTTTCCTTGTCTTTCATGACCTCAACACTTTTGATTGGATGTTTTGCAAAATGAGATCAGTTGGGTTTGTTTGATATTTTCTCATGATTAGATTGAAGTTATGCGTGATTGGGAAAACGACCACGGAAGTGATGATGTGTCCTCAGTATGTCGTGTCAGGAAGCACGCGGCGTCCGTGTCTTATTACTGGTAACGTTGACCTTGACCATGGGTAAAGCAGCTTTCTCCATTGCCAAGTTAATATTTTTCCCTTTGTAATCCATAGATATTTTGGGGGAAATACTTTGCAATTGTGCGACTCTTGTTTCTCTTTAAACTTTCTCCTCCGAGTCTTAGCATCGCTCTGGGGGTCTGGCCTGCAGCAGTGATTTCTGTGTGTTCAGATGGCGATTTTCTGTTCCCCCCAGTCCTTCGTTTGCTAAGGGGAACTCTGCTCCAGGGAAAAATGGATCCTTCTTCCCCATTTACTGATGCAATCGTTTATTTATATCGGTATGGACTCGTAGGTATTCATTTTATTCAAAGAGATAAAATCCAGTACTATAATGTATCTGGATTTGTTGCTCAGCTGTTCCTGGGAGCTTTGACTCCTGGGAGCTCCCTCAGGCTGGCTCCTGCGTGCTCCCCGCAGCCCGTCCTGACTGTCCCACACCACGGATGCTCCAGGCTCATCTGGTCTCTTCCCTGCTCCAGCCCAGGGCTGGGCGACTTCTCGAGGAGGTGCAGGTGTTCTCACGCTGCCTCCTCCTCCCTCCTCCACATCCTGCTCCTCCTCCCTCCCGGCCCGGCCACTACCTCTTTGCTTCTAGCTGGAGACCCTCCTCCCCAGCACGGCCTCCTCCCCTCCCCTCCGCTGGCCCTGGCCGCACCGACTCTTCCTCCCACCCCCCATGGCTGCACTGCTCGCCGGGCTGGTCCCAGTCCCATGGCACCTTCCCACAGCCCACAGGCCCAGGGGGTAGCATTCTCTGAGGGATGCTTCTGAGACCCCTGAGTTCACTGCCAGGTTTCCCCTAGCCTGAGGAACAGGCTGCTGTCCTCCTAGCCTGAGATGTCACCTCCAGGAAAACAGGGCTGAAAACCACTCAGCAAAGTAACTCGTGGGTCTGTGCCACCGTGGGAATCAGGAACTGAGAGGCAGACGAGGCTCCACTTCTTGGATGAAGGGGTTGCCGGACACTGGTGGTCTCAGCTGGGAGAAGTGAGCCTGTTGGCAAGAGCTTGTGGCCAGACGGAGACAGAACCGACTTCTGAGCTCTCTTCACCCCTCCCTTCCTCTCTGCTCTCAAAGCCAATGTGACTAAGGACCATTGGTGCCTGAAGGTCCTCAAGCAAACTGTGTGTGTCTGTTCATTCACTCATACATTCATGCATCCATTCAACAAGTATTTGTTGAGCATCTACTATACGTCAAGCACTATTCTAGTGCTGCAGGCACAGCTGTGAACAAAACAGGCAGAAACTGCTGCCTGTTCTAATGGGGAGAGACAAAGTAATAAGGTATGGGGGGATGGGGGAGCTATTCCAGGCCAGTGATGTTAAGTGTCTAGATTTTTGATCAAAACAGCGTTCACCAAGCCAGGGGTGTCTCCTAGACAGCCACGTTCTCTGGAGGGCAATGGTTCCATCTGTTTGTTGAGGTTAAATCAGGAGCAACGTGATACTGACTCTATTTACAGCATGTGACTCTTCACTTGGTTCTACACAGCCCGGTGACACATTTTCATTTCCTCCCCTTTCAGCCCGTTTGAATGAAAGTGGTATTATTAGAATTCTGGCACATCAGAAAAAGAGAAGGAGGCTTTCAAGGACACCCAACTAAGTGGTTTTCAAACTGGGGCCCTAGGGAACCCCCCAGGGCCTGAGGCCGGGAGGGGACCACCGTGCAGGGGGAGCAGAAGCTGCTTCTCAGCCTCGCTGCTTCTACCAGAGCAGCTCCGCGTCACAAGCACGGCTTCCAGTTAGTGTTTTATTTGAAGGAAGGGATTCTGGTACTGAAAAACAAAGTGGATACTCTCTCATCTTAATCTTGTCAGGTGAGGTGGCGTCGTGGCGAGGGTCCAGACCTGGGATCAGGCCACCTGAGTTGAATCTTGGCTCTGAACTTCCAACTTATTCCACTCTCTAGACCTCAGTTTCCACATCTGTAAAATGGGGGTTCGCAGCAATTCCTACTTCAACAGGGCATCTGTGAGAGCCAGACTTGCCGTAGGGCTCTACGCAGGGCCCGGTACATAGGCACTAAGTCACTCCTATCTAAAAAATTTAAATGAAAAAAAGATGACAGAAATGACAGGTTCTTAAAAACACGCAAACACAAAAGAATTCACAGACTACTTTAGAAAATTCCCAACCTTATTGCCAAGGGTAACTACAGTTAAAGCAGTTTGGTGTATGTTCTTCCAGACTGTGTTCTATGCATTTGCAAATTCGTAATACTTATGTTTAGAAATACTTTTTTCAAAAAGGTTACTTCACTGTCCATCCTGCTCCGCAATTTGCTTTTTCACTTCATTATAGATCACAGTTTCTCCCCAGTGCCACACTCCTCTCCCACTGGCTGCAGTGGGTTTTCAGCCCTGCTTTCCTGGAAGTGACATCTCAGGCTAGGAGGACAGCAGCCTGTTCCTCAGGCTAGAGGAAACCTGGCAGTGAACCCAGGGGTCTCAGAAGCATCCCTCAGAGAATGCTACCCCCTGGGCCTGTGGGCTGTGGGACAGGTGCCATGGGACTGGGACCAGCCCGGCGAGCAGTGTGGCCGTCGGGGGTGGGAGGAAGAGTCAGTGTGGCCAAGGCCAGCGGAGGGGAAGGGAGGAGGCTGTGCTGGGGATCTGCCGTCCTTTTTAACCAACCTCCAAATGAAGGACATTTAGATTGTCGACAAGTTGTGGCTGTCACAAACAGTGCTGTAATTGACATATTTGTGCGCACTTCCTCGAAATCTTGTGAGTATTGCTGTAGGATAAACTCGGGGAAGCAGAATGGCTGGGTCGAAGGGTTTTCCTGTTTAACGTTTCTGTGGGTACTGCCAGCAGCCCTCCCAGAAGATTGTAGCAATTCACACTCCCATCCATAAAGGAGGAGAGGGTCACTCTCTCCACGCCCTGCTGGTGCTGGGGGTGACATTCTCTGGGCCCCCCTGCCTTGTGACAGATGAAAAATGTCCTACATTTCTTGGATTGTTCTCAAGGCTGCCCCAGGTGCTGTGTTTCCCGGCCGTTCTCGGTCCTCTCCTCTGTGACCCGCTCGTCACACCTTTGGTTGTTAAACGAGGAAACAGAAGTCCAGAGAGGTTTGGTGATTTATCCAAGCTTGTAAAATCCGGTTCTCGCCACTATTCCTCTCGCCATCTGTTGAGTCTGTAGCTCAGTCTCAGTTTGCTTTACTTTTGATAAAGTAGTACCTGTTTCGGGTCAGAGTCCCCCGGAAACAGATGCTGAGTCAAAGATTCCAACGTTCCTAGGGAAGAATCCGGGTCAGGGAATGAAGGAAGCAGAACCAGGAAGGGGAAGAAGCCCGGATGAGATTTTAGGGGAAATCCTAACTTAGGCCTGGTGCAGGGGGCAGCTGTCGGGTGTAAGTTACCCCTCAGTGTGTCTGCCTGGAGGCAAGGAGCTGGGCCTCCCTGCTCCCCCACACTCAGCCTGGCTCAGGCTGCCCGGGGGAGGGGGGAAGGGACCTGGACTCCAGGGGCTCTCTCCTGGGGTGGCCAGGGACTCAGGAGCCCAGGTGGGAGCCACTAAAGTGCACAGTAGCTGGGGCGGGGGCACAGGACATGTTAAAAGTGATACGGGGGAGCCTGGGAGGGGCACCAACATTGTCCTCTACTGTACCCCCATTTTCTCTGGGGAGCCACTCCTACCCTCAGCCCAGCCTTTTGGGTTTCAGTGGAGCCTCAGAGGGAGCCTTGCCTGGCTTATGCAAGTAGCATATTCTATCCCCAGCCACAGATGATTTAGGGTTGGACCCACAACACAGTTTCTGCCAATGGGAGTCACCCTAAGACCTGTCTGGGGAGAGCGGTACTTGGCTCCTTCTCACTGCTGTGTCGGATTCCACTGTGTGACCCTGATTTACGTACCCCTTCCCCTGCCGGGAAACATTTGGGTGGTTTCCAGTCTTGGCCATGAAGATCGGCGCTGCTGAGAACTGCTGAGAACGTTCTTGCAGACATCGCCCGAGGCATGTGTGCACCTGGGAATGGAATTGCCCGGACGTAAGGAATGAGAATATCCAACTTGGCAAGATAATGCTCTATTGTTCCCCAACGTGCCTGTGACAATTTGCACACCCACCAACTGTGGGTGAGCTGTTCAGAATCTTTGCCAAACCATGGTACTGTCATTTCTTCTTTTGCCAATTTAGTGGGTATAAGAAGATAGCTCACTCTGGCCTTCATTTGCATTTCCCTGATTAATAAGTTATTCACTACTCATGCTTCCCAAGAAGTTATTTCTTCCTGATTTCTCTCCCACTGCCCTTTCTCTCACAGAGGTCAGCTGGTTGTCCTTGTTTAAGCTCTTCTTTCTGCCTGGAGTGCTCCCATGAAAACTTCCACCCGCCCTTCTGGATCTGGCCATGACAGGTGACAGCACCGCTTCCAGGAAGCCCTCCCTCATTCCCCCCAGAGGGGCAACTCCTCCTCCGCAGCTGCCCGGGGCGCCATGTTTCCCAGCACCAGCACTGCGCAGGGACCAAATCCTAACCATCTTTTCTCTCGCTCCTTTCCGCCTGCGCCTGGCCGATCAGGTGGCTTCTCACAGAACAGGCTCAAAATGATTTCTGTTTTCCTTTCTCCCACTTTGGGTTTATGCCATGCCAGTGACAGCAGGATGGAAACAATCACGGATTAAGATACCCGTATGAACTAACGACCCAAAAAACTGCCCACGCCCCACCCCACCCTCACCCTGACGGTGACCTGCCGGAGGGCCCGGGGCAAAGCTTCCCACCCTGCCACTTCCAAGAGAAAGTAGCCAGCAGTCTGTTCACATTTCCTGTGCTGGTTGCAGGCAAGGATGCAAGGGCATATCCGTGGGCTTGTCCTGGGGACATCCCGTGGCAGGAGCATCCCAGCTTCCTGTGCTTGCTCTTCTCATCTCGGCCCCAGCCTGGGTGCACCAGTGGCCTTAGGCATGGCGACGGTTCACTGGCTCTGACTCAGTGTTTCTCTACCTGTGAAAAAACAGGAACTAGGAGAAGCTAGACGAGGCCGATTCCACCGTAGGACACAGCTCTCCCTGCGGCCTGGGGCTGCCAGCTGCCGTGTGCCGGAGGTCTAAATGCAACTGAATGCCCCAAAACAGTGCAGGCTGATTTGCAAACCTCAGACTGAACCAAAATTCTCATTTTTTCCCCATGAATTACAAAGCGAGACAAAGGTCTTGGCTTAGCTCCCAGACAGCTCAGTGTGAACCAGAACCTGGGGGTCGTCTCCGGGTCTGCAGGTCAGTCTCTGCCCTTTGTCCCCGGTCAGTGTAGAATGCAGAGGCTAGGGGGCCACAGCTTTTAGCCGTAGTAAAAGACTGTGCTTAAGCCCTTTCATCTGCCGCTGTGTTGCTGACCTAGAACTTTCTAAACCTTGAGGATTTTGACAAAATGGTAATTTCCAATTATTCTGTGCAGCAGACATTTCAGAGGCAGCAGGGCAGGAGGGAGGGGGGCCCGCTGGGGACTTTAGGCAAATTACTCAACTGAACAGAGCCTGTTTCTCCTCTGTGAAGTGGGGAAGACGATGCCTGCCTTCGCATTTCCACAGTTCTCTTCTGCGGATCAAAATGACACAGGGTGAAAGCACTCTGCAGTAGGCAGTGATTCCCCGTCTTGAGAGTTCGTGGGCCATAAAACATGGTCCAACGTGGACAAACCTTGAAAACACTATGCTGAGTGAAAGAAGTCAGATGCTAAAGGCCTCTGTTTCTATGGAATGTCCAGAACAGGCAAAGCTACAGAGACTGAGAGTAGATGAGTGGTTCCCGGGGACTGGGCAGGGTGGTGGTTAGGGGGAACTGGTGAGTGACAGTTAATGGGTATAGGCTTGCTTTTGGAGTTGGCGAAAATGTTCTGAAAGAAGATAGTGGTGTGAAAAACAGCCATTGAACTGCACACTTCATTTTTTAAATTTTTTTTTAAGAGACAGTCTCACTCTGCCGCCCACGCTAGAGTATAGTGGCTCTATACTGAAATGCAATGGTGTGATCATAGCTCACTGCAGCCTCGAACTCCTGGGCTCAAGCAATCCTCCCATCTCAGCCTCCCAAGTAGCTGGGACTACAGGTGTGCATCACCACACCTGGCTAATTTTTTTAATTTTCTTGCAGAGACAGGGTTTCACTGTGTTGCCTAGGCTCGTCTCAAACTCCTGGCCTCAAGAGATCCTTCTGCCTTGGCCTCCTAGAGTGCAGGGATTACAGGCAGGAGCCACCATACCCGGCCTGAATTGTACAATTTAAATCAACAAATCGTATGGTATGTGAATTATATCTCAATAAGGCTGTTACAAAGAAGAAAAGGGTATATTCTCAGATTCCTAGACATTTTGATTTTTCAAGAGAAGCAGTATCTCAGGATTAGGTTAGCTACCTCTAACAGTAGCCCCATAATTACAGTGGCGTAAGGAAGGAAGGAAGGAAGCTCATTTTCACTTATGGGAAAGAAGGCAGGTAGCTCAGGCCGAGTTTCACGGCTTCTTAGAGTCAGCAAGGACTCAGGCTCCTTCTCTTTCTCCCGCACCATACCAGCAGTGGCTTCCATTGCCAAGGCTGTGTCACGGTTCAAGACGGCTGCTGGAGCGCCAGTCACCACCCTCCCTCCAAGCAGCAGAAAAAGAAAGGAGGGAAGTGCAAAGGGGCCACCTCCTGGCTTCCACTTCCATCCCACTGGCCAAAACTGGGTCACGTGGTCTCACCTTGCCACAAGAGAGGCTGGGAAATGTAGTCTTTGGGTTGGGCACATTGCTGCCCTGTCTTAAAATCGAAGAAGCAAGAAAAACACATACTAGGTTGGTAAACATCAGCATCTGCCACTGTTTTTAGGGAAATCTTGATTTTTAAATGTTGACCCCCCCTTTTCTTAAAACACCTTGCAGAAACCAAATGCAGCTGCAGGCTGGACTCGCGGCCGTGCTCTGGGGCAGACCCTGCCAGGAAAGCTGGCCCACAACTGCTTTGCAGGTGTCACTGGCTGGAAAACAGCTTTAGTTGAAATGAGGATGGTGCTGAGTCACTATGGGGCGGTGAAGAGAGAGAACACACGGAATGTTTGGCAAACACGGGGAACACAAGCCACGCGGAGAGGTCACAGTGTGGCTCTACCGCCCTACAGCTTCGTAACAGCTCTGGGCTCTGCACAAAGCTCCGGGACACTCAGGCTGGGCGCAGATACGGTGGGGAACAGGCAATCTGAGTCACGCATACCTCCCATTGTGTTCTGTTTGCATTTTCTCCAAATATAAGCCAAACGTGTTACAAACTATGGATACAATTTGGACATGAAGGAACAAGGACAGAAAGCCACTAGTTACTCACTCTGGACACGACTCGGTAGCCCCCTCACCTTCACTTCCGGCAAGACAAGAGCCACTGATGCTATGAACGACGTCTCCCGGGAAGACTCCAATCCTAAGCCTTGGGCGGCAAGCTGTGCTTTGGGGCAGGCAGGGAGCCAGCGCCAGGCTGCTGAGGAGAACGTGGCCGAAAAAAAGCCGCCCCCGGGCAGGCGGCCGTTGTGCTCTGACAGGCCGGACAGGCTTCCCGGGTGGCTCTTCTCATTTAGAAAAGACGAAGCCGTGCAGTCTCCTTTGTAGCGCCATCTCCCCTGCTGTCCAACTGAGCCTCTCATCTTCCGGGAGTCAAGTCCTTTTGTGGAGGCAGGTCTTGAGCTAGGTAAGCCTGGTTCAGTCTTCCGGTGCCGGTATTATTGCGTCCCAAATGCCACAGCTAACCATTTCATTAGGTCTGGATTGGGGTAAGCCTCCATGGGGTGATCCTTCCGTCCCAGGTGGCTTTGGCTGGGGGTCATTCAGGAGCATTTAACCAGCCACTGGCTTGGTCCGGAGGGTCCAGGACAGCTTCCCGCACACACCTGGTGGCGTGGGGGGAATGGCGGGAAGGCTGGGCTTCCCTGGGCTCTCCAGGTGGCCCTGTCAGATAGCTGGGCTTCCTGCGTGGCAGCTCAAAGCGCCAAGAAATAGGAAATGGACCCGAGTGCATGACTCCGAGTCAAAGTATCTAACTACATGTTTATTTACATATTATTTATTTTGATAACTCCAAAATGGCTGCAAATCTCCACCCCTCTCCGTATCCACTTCCTCGACTGTGACTTTGTAATTCCTCCTATCAGAGGACGGAGTCTGTCTCCCCACCCTCTGACGCAGAGCTTGTCGGTGGCCATTAGAAAGAGCAGGTTACAGTGTGCCAACAACAAACCTAGTCCTCGAGCGTTGGCAGCTTCCTCTCCTCTCTCGCTCCCTTTCTTTCTGCCCCCACCCCGCCCTCTGATTGCCATGAAGCTGCGCCCCAGCTAGCCTGCTGGAGGAGTCAGAGGCTGCCACCTCCCCCGGCAGCCAGAGAGTGAGTGAGCCCCTCTGAGACCAGAACTGCCCTGCCAGGCCCAGCTCAGACCCGCAGAGTCCCCCTGCCAAGTCTCGGGGTGCAAGCCCCATGGCAACATCTCCATTGAAAAGAGAAGCCTGAGGAGTGAATTAAACGCCCAAAAATGGCAGCAGTGGAATTTGAAGCCTTGTGGCAACTAAATGAAAAGTCATTTTAGGCACAAAGAGCCCCCTCTGCCTCTGATCCCCAAAGGCCCTGTTACCGTGGTGACTGCTCTCAGCTCTGCAAACCTAAGGCCACCGGGGTCCACACGGGAGTTTCCCAGCTGGAAGTGACGTCCGAATAGTTCGTAACTGGTATGGCACAGCCCGGAGTCACCGGAGAGACCTCAGCCAGGGCCCTCGTTGAGCGCCTACTGCAGGACAAACTCTGTTCCAGATGTGGGGATATTTGGAAGAGAGTCCGAATCCTTGCCAGGAGGAGCTGTTTTAGTGGGAAGGAGCCCATAGCGGCTGAGTGAGTAACGGGTCCGCTGCGGCGGACAGTGGTGACAGTCACAGAGGAAATTGAAGCCAGGTGAGCGGAACCGTGAGCGCTGGGCCAAGGACAAGTTCACAGAGGAGACATCGAGCAAAGGCATGGAAAGGGGGGGCCGCCAGACATCTGGGGGAACGGCTCCAGCAGAGGGAAGAGCAGGCACAGAGACAGCGGGTGCCAGGCGTGTTCCGAGAATAGCAAGGGGCAGCGGTGGCCAAAGTGGAGGGACAGAGGGACAGTGGGAGGGGGCGAGGAACAGGAAACCGGTCCGGGTAGGGCCCTTTGGGGACTGTGAGGACCTGGCCTTTGCTCCAGGGGACATGGGAAGCCGCAGGCGGGCTCTGACCGAGGAGGGACACAATCTGATCCCTCTGGCCGCCGTGTGCACAGCCTGGGGGGACAAAGGACGAAGCAGAGAGACCCTGATGGTCCAGACGGGACGGGCTTGGGCTCAGGGAGAAGGGGAGCAGTGCTTAGATCCCCGATCCGTGTCGGAGACAGAGATGCAGGATTTCAGTGTTTGTTTCAACTCCTTTAAGTGTCACCACAGCCCTATAGGAAGGCACATTTAGCAGAAGAGGAAACAGGCTCAGAGAGGGGACAGAGCTTGCCTGAGCTCCAGAGAATGAAGCAGCCAGCCCTGGACCCGCTTCTAGGTCCCGGCTCGTCCCGTGGAGCCAGCAGCCTGGCCGGGGAGGCTCCCTGAGGAAGTGACGCTGACGCTGGGAGCCAAGCCGCAGCCCTGACTCCCTAGGAAACACCATCTTCTAGAAACTTCCAGGCCTCCTCTCTTTTCATATCTTTCAGCCTGGAGTGTGGCCAAAGCCTGAGAAATGTCCGTGGGGGAGCCCAGACGCGGACGCCTCCCCTTGTGGGGCCCTGCGGAGGGAGGCCGGCGGGCAGAGGCCGCAGGAGGGGTCTGTGTTTGCCCTTCTGGCTTAGAGTGGAGTCAGCTCACATTGAGGCCTGGGCCTCCCTCCTCCCGGGTTAGGCCCAGAAGGGCCCCGTGGGGAGTGTAGGACTCTGTCAGTCAGTCGCAGCATGGGCCAGGGAGGCATCCCAGGCAGAGAGGTGCAGAGGGGCTGGGTTGGGAGGCAGGGGCAGAGCAGGAAGGGGCTGCCCGAGGGCGTGGAGCTCATCTCAGAGGTCACTGGGGCCTCTGAAGTTGGCTGTGTTTTGAAGGTAAGCTTTCATTCAAGTATAACATGCCCACAGAGGAGAGTGCAGCTCGTGGGTGTCCTCACACTGGATATTCCTGCGTCCCAGCCCCTTGTCAAGAAACAGATCCCCCAAGACTTCTTGGGCCCCGACAGAGGTCACCACTATCTGACCTCTGACACCATAGGGTGGTTTTGCCTGAAGATGGACGGTTTCAGCGTGTGCCCTTTGGGGCCTGCCCTCCTTCCCTCAACCTTGGCCTGTGAGATTCATCCGTAAGGTGGAGGGTGGCTGTGTTCCGTCCACGCCCGTTGCTGAGTAGGAGTGCACTGTGTGGTGGGTCGCGGTGCATTCATCCACTCTGCCGTTGCAGGGGCTACCACGAGTGGAGCTGCTCAGGCCACTCTTGCGATCCCAGTGCACGTGTGCCTGGGTCTCTGCTGGGCGTCCACCTGCAGTCGAGCGGCTGGGTCCCAGGGTAGACACCCCTTCCAAGACCGTCGACGCTGCCAGATGGTTTTTCCTAGGTGGTATCAGTTCCCTGTAAAACCCGTGTTTTCCCAGGAGGCAGACGTCCCCGCTTGCTCTCCAGCTCCCTGCACCCCCGTGTCTGCTCTCTGCCCATCACTGTGGCCCTCCCCACGACCACCACCGCCACTTTGTGGGTGGATCCCACGGATGCGTGCTCAGTGCTCCCCGACCAACAGGCAGCACATGACACTGACCACTCTGGGGCAGGACTGTCCTCTCCCTGCTCCCGAGGCCCCACCCCTTCCTGGGTGCCCCAGGAGGCCCCAGCTCTTGTCGCTTCTTTGGCCCTGGGAGCTCTCACTCTCCCCCCTGGGGCTTCTGTGCCGGCTGTGTTGATGCCTCCCAGATCTGCCCCTCGTCCCTGGCCTCATTTCTGAGGGTCAGCCCTGGCCAGCCAGTGGCCACTGGACGTCCCTCCTGGCCATATGCCAGGCTCTCAAATTCCACGTGTCCAGAGTGGAATCCACCCTGTGCCTCTCGGCCCTCATCTTCCTCCACATTTTCTATCTTGTGCCCTCAAGTTGGGGCAGCGGGCACCTGGCTGGGCAAGCCGCAGCCCTCCCTCAGCCTGTGGCTGGCCGAGTGCTGTCCATTCTATCTCTTTAATCTCACAAATATGTCCTCTCCCCTCCATCCCACGGCCGCTTCCTCAGGCCCGCCCCAATCCCAGACTTGAGGAGGGATCTGAGTTCTCCGCTCTGCAGCCACAAGGACCTTCCAAAATCCTAATCTGCTCACGGCCATGAGGGAAGCCACCGACTGATCTCAGCATCCTGAGGAGAGGGGCAGCAGGACACGGGGCAGAACCGGGAGGGAGGGTCCGCTCCAGCCACGAAGTGTCGAGTAGACTCGCAAAAGATAAAAGGTAAAAACTTGAACTTGGATTGGGCCACACCTCTGGATCTCCCAGTTTACAGAGAGCACAGGGGACGAGAGAATACACAAAATGCAGGGGACAGATGCCAAACCACCTGGCTTCTTCGAGAAGAAAGAACAAAGGCACAAGGGGCGCAGGAGGCTGCGGACCCAAAGACTGTGCTCCCCAATCCCTGGGCCACAGACTGGTACTGGTCCATGGCCTGTTAGAAACTGGGCCGCACAGCAGGAGGTGAGCAGCGAGCAAGAGCGCAAGAGAGAGAAACTTCATCTGCATTTACAGCTCTCCCCATCGCTTGCCTCACTGCATAAGCTCCGCCTCCTGTCAGATCAGTGGAGGCATAAGAGTCGCATAGGAGCTCGAACCCTACTGTGAACTGCGCATGAGAGGGATCCAGGCTGCACGCTCCTTGTAAGAATCTAATGGCTGATGACCTGAGGTGGAGCTGAGGCGGTGATGCTAGCGCTGGGGAGCGGCTGCAAATACAGATATCATCAGCAGAGAGGTTTGACCGAACAGTAAATGTAATGCCTTTGAATTATCCCAAAACCATCCCCACCCCGTCACCGGTCTGTGGAAAAATTGTCTTCCATGAAACCAGTCCTTGGTGCCAAAAAGGTTGGGGACCGCTGCCCAAAGAGGCTTCAGGACCACGCCCACCACTGAATCAGTTTGGGTCTTGCACTGACCTGAACTAGACGAACCAACTGGAAAACATTTGCTCATGAAGCAATCACAGAAACTTAAATACCAGCTAGATATTGACAACATTAAGAAATTGCTGGAATTTTTAAAGATGTAACCATGGTTTTGAGTTTATGTTTTAAAAAGAGCTCTCATAGAGGCATGTACGGAAGTATTTAGAGATGAAATTACATGCTTTCTAGAATTTGCTTTAAAATAATCCAGTTTTGGCCGGGCGGAGTGGCTCATGCCTGTAATCCTAGCTCTCTGGGAGGCCGAGGCGGGTGGATTGTTTGAGCTCAGGAGTTCGAAACCAGCCTGATCAAGAGCGAGATCCCGTCTCTACCAAAAATAGAAAGAAATTAATTGGACAGCTAAAAATATATAGAAAAAATTAGCCAGGCATGGTGGCTCATGCCTGTAGTCCCAGCTACTTGGG
>CAUYSK010123822.1:0-15726 GCA_963575035.1 Avahi laniger
CTCTGCCCAGCTGCTGGGATCTGGAGAGCCACGTGGGCAGGGTGGGGCCAGTGCGGCGTCAGGGGAGGGCGTGGACTCCAGGCTCTGCACAGGCCACCAGAGAAGCCCAGCCTGCCAGCCCTGTGTCTGCTCGAGGGCCGGTTCTAGGTCCCCCCAGCCCTTTATCTCCCTGTTTAGTGCTCCCACCACTCCCCACGGGGCCCCACAGTGACTGTGCCCAGTGCGTGAGTGGACCTCGGCCTCAGGGCAGCTCCTTTGGCCCTCCACCATCCCTGCCTGGGCCCCGACTGTTCTTCTTCTTGGCACGCTACGGGAACACAGCAGGCAGGCAGGTGACCCAAGGAGGAGGAGGATGCCCAGGATTCCGTATGCAGCTGAGCTGAATTCAGCCCGCGTAATGGTAGCACCTACCCTGTGGCGCCAGGTCACCCTATCAAGAGGTGACCAACAAGATAGGTGCCCGACCACCTGTGTACCCATGGGGCAGCAAGCTGACCTCATTTTATGCTGTGCAACTGACCAGAAGCCTCTAACTATGCATAAAGAAGAAAGAAATTACCAATATTTTTCCGATTTCAAGTCTTTTTCCCAAGGACAACTGATCTGTACATTTCTTCACTTCCAATTCGGCTGCAACATCTTCTGGAGGTGGGTTAAATTTGATGAGTTCTAACTGCAGTAGTTTCTCTCCAGCAAACAAGAAGCTTGTAATTTCAGATGCAAGGGCTGGACAGATGACCGCATTGGCTGGAGCAGAAGAATAAAAATATAATTTTTGAAAAGAAAATCATTTTTTTTTCATTGTTCCCTTATGTTTGACCCAACACGATGCCCACGGCTTTCTGTTTCCATCCCATAATAGTGCCAATGAGAATGTAAGACCCTGGAGATGGTGACGTCTCCAAGATCTCAGGACAAAGGCCAGAGCTGGGACTGGAAAACTGGTTTCCTGATTGCTCGTTCAGGTTTTGTTTAATTAAGGCATTACTTCCCAAAGCGTCTCTGGTTTGGTGACATTCCCTGTTCCAGATGTGAAAATATGAAATTTTCTCTGCAAACTGGGTAACGCCTTATTAGTGTTGGCTATTGGTAAAGAGCAGGTTTGGGGTAATCAGATTTTGAAGTTAGTCGTTGAGTCACAACCCTGCCAGAGATCAGAGAAGTGAGGATAAATCCAGAGAAGAAGTAAAACTGTTAAAACGTTGCAGGTGACATTCCGGGAATAAGTCGGGGGATTTGGATTATGCCATTGGATGCAGACGGAGCTAAGAGGAAAATGAAATAAAAGAAAGCCAATCAGTTTTCACCCCATCAGCAGCTTGTACAGGAAATTGCGACTGGCCCCTTTACTCTGCAGCGACGTCCAGAGTCCCTAGAGAGGGTGAGAGGAGGAAACTGGGGCTCATTTCTGGCCCGGCTGGGAATTGTGGGGAGACCTGGAGCACTCACTTCGCCTGGTCTGGACTCTGGATTCCCCAAGTCTTTTGCAAACACCCTGCACCCAGGAAGGTCCCCACCGGGCTCTGAGGTGACCCCTGACAGGACAGCATCAAACTGCGGGGAGACTTTGGAGAGGTCAGGACCAGAGGCAACAGAGAGAAAGAGGAGGAGATTCAGAGAGTAGGAGGAAAGAGGAAAGTCAGAGGGACTGGACCAGTCCGGAGAGAAGCCATGAGATCATGCAAAAGAATTTCAGAAAGAACGGCTAGAATCTAATTCTAGGAAAGCAGAAATAATAATGCTAACGATTGTGCTAGTGCTACTACCAATATGGGTGGGACCCCAGAAAACTAGTCGTGCCCGAGATGCACTCTGAGTGCTGCTTGGTCTGAGTCCATTTGCAGGTTTATTTTCAGAGAGGCCGAGAGCACCAGCAGTTGTTGCACTGGGAGCGCTCCAGGGTCTTTCCAGCTTCAACGCTTTATGAGTCTGAATTTCTGACTTAGGAAGCACCGGGAGGCTCTGGGAGCAGAATGTCTGATAGCTAGGGATACCAGCTTCCGACTGCAGCTGGAGTCTCACCAGGCTTAGTCTCACTCCAACCATGGCCACTCCTGGCAGAAGCTACAAGCACCAGTGCTAGGAGGAGGCTTGGAGAGGGCGAGCATCTTGCCCAAGGTCAAAGGCTGGAAATGGCAGAGCCCAGATTCCCCAACCTGCCAGTACATCCTGCTGCATCTTGATAGAGACCCAGTCAGGGCGTGAAGCTCAGGCAGAATTCCTAACCTTTGCCTGGGACGGTTTTCTATAAAACTTCCATGGTGTTTGGGTGGATGAGATGAGCTCTGGGCTGTTTTAGGGGTCGTTCAACAAGCACAGGAATAGTTTTGAATTCTGGTTGGTTCCAGATCCCAACCCCAACCCTACTAGGTTTACCTAGTGCTCAGAGAAGGGTACCGTCCAGGGGTTGGGGCTAGACTGATGACGACTTATACTCACCCTGGTAGCAGCAAAGGGCCAGAATGCCCAGCAGAAGACACACTGACAGCTTCATGGTGGCTTGTTTTGCGTTGAGCTTTAAGCTGCGGCAAACGTTGAGGAATTTGGACTCAGCCGCAGAAGGCTGAAGAGTGGGGAGCCCAGAGTTATTTATTTGTGCCTGGTAAACCTCTCTGGTCCTGCCCACATCGGCAGATGGCAGGTCACAAGGCCTGGCTTCCAGCCCGTCCTTCCTCCAGGAGGGCTGATTCCATCATCGGCGTCATGTCCCCACGTGTCCCTGCATCCTGAGTAGGTCAGGCCACAGGAGGGTGGCCTGGAGGGAGCTCTACTGGGTCCTCCAGGTGAGCGTGCAGGCACCTCTGGAAATGTTCCTGGATCCTCAGTTTGCTTTTGGGATTTTGGTGACAATAGGTTTGTTCTTGTGTCAGTGCAGAGGCACAGGTGGGTTCTGACTTCAGGAGGACAGACTCCAGGGACACAGGAACCTGGGGGCTGGGATTTGGTTGTAGGAGAGCAGGCACAGAAGAGGACCCCACTCTGTGTCCCCATGTTTGTGTCTGACAGCCGACCAGGTGTGTCTCAGTTGCACATCGATCGAGTGTGAACAAGACACATCCTCTCCCTCATCGCCTTCCGTCGCCACTAACTTCAGCACAGAGGTGCCTTAAAGCATCGTTGACTACACCCCGCCTTTGGAGAATTTGCTTGGGGACAGGAACTGCTCCGTCTGTCCCGTAGCCTGCCTCACTCTTCGGCCGTGGGCTTTGTTTTTGGGTGGAGTTGTCAGCATGGCTGGGCTTCAGATTTTCTGTCCATTTTGTCCTAGGACGACTAGCCACCCCCATCTCGTGACAGGGCTCACGTGATAATTAAGTGATCCAGACTCATTTTCCTAAGGAGCTCCTGGGGTGTGAGGTTCTAGGTCAGCATCAGACGCACGGAGAGTTGTTGTGCTCCAGGGCCCCAGACAGGAAAGATGAGACAGATGAGCAGGGTGGGGACACTTTCCCCTTCCCCCTTGGGCTCAAGCCTTCCCCTTGCAAGCTAGCTTCACTGTCTGAGCCAATCCCAATGTCCATGGAAAGTGAAGGCAGCCCCCAGCCACAGTCATGCACAGCCCGCCTGCCAGTCCAGTTCCGTGCGGTTATGCTGTGTGTGATTAGGAAATCACCAGAAATTGTCCAGGCGTCGTGGCTCACGCCTGTAATCATGGCACTTTGGGAGGCCAAGGGAGGAGGATCACTTGAGCCTCGGAGTTTAAGAACAATGTGAGCAACATATTGAGACCCCATCTCTATAAATAAAAAGAATCAAAAAATTAGCTGGGCATGGTGGTGCATACCTGTAGTCCCGGCTACTAGACAGGCTGAAGGAGGATTGCTTGAGCCTAGGAGTTGGAGGTTGTCGTGAGCTACGATTATGCCACTGCACTTTAGTCGGGGCAATAGAGCGGGATCCTGTCTCAAAGAAAGAAAAAGGAAATCACCAGAAATTTCTGACTTAAATGAAAGTACGTTTGAGAGGAGTCACTGGGAAGCCAGAGGTTTTCATTCTCCGTTCTACACTCAAATCACTTGGTAACTTGTACAAAACACAGACCCCCATCCGCCCAGGCCTCCCTCTCTGGGGTCCGACTGAGTGGGTCTGTGGGGAGGCCCGGACTCCTGTGCTCTTTAAAACTCCTCTGGCGATTCTGATGGGCAGGAGGGCCGAGAACCACCCAGAAAGACCTTACTGGCTGTGTTGTGAGACACGCGTCGGCAGGTTTGGTTGAACCCGGGTGGAGGGCAACAGTGGCTGTCACTTCCACCACACAGGATGGGTGGGGGTTGGGGGGCAGGGGGCGTCCCCAAAGCCAGCTCTGCCTCCAGCACCAGGGAGCAAGAGGTGCACGGGCAAGCCCCTGGCTACTAAAGTTCAGCTCTGTGTTTGCAGTCTGTTGGACCTTAGGAAAATCACTCCGTTCGTGTAAACCCGATTTTCTCATTCTTCCAAATAGGCTAATAATAGTGTCTCTCCATCGTCGGGTTCATAGACGATCAGATGAGTGTGTGTGCGTGACATGTGTGTTTAAAATCTACCAAAGTCTGACACATAGTAAACTCTCAATAATGTTAACTACTATTAACTAGTCTTATTTGTCACAGATGTCATGGCTCTTCACCAGTTCCTAGTTTAGAACAGAGCCAAAATCCAGGAAATCACCTGCTTTCAGAATTACGAGTCATGCGCCACATCATGAGGTTCTGGTCAATGGCCGACCACATATACAATGGTGGCTCCAGAAGATTATAATACTGTGTTTTCACTGTACCTTTTCTATGTTTACATATATTGAGATACACAAATGCTGACCACTGAGTTACAATTACTTACACTATTCAGCACAGTAACATGCTACTGGGTTTGTAGCCCAGGAGTAACAGGCTGTAACGCGTAGCCTAGGTGTGTAGTAGGCTACACCGTCCAGGCTTGCGTAAGGGCACCCTGTGACGTTTGCATGACGACGAAATCGCCTAACAACACATTTCTTAGGACATATCCCTGTGGTTAAATGACGCACGACTGTATAAGGTCTATATAAGTGATATACTTCTACTATCTGAAATAAATGAAATAAACCCTGCTCATGGCCTCTGGGTCTGTAGAGCCATGGACATGAATGTAGGTAGTCAGACCTTTCTTATAGCTGTCTAGCTGTAGGGAAGTCTTTTTATCTGTAGAATGGAGCTTGTCTTGGCACAGGCGTGGCCTTCAGATGTATATAACCTTAGGGAGCATGGGTATCTCTCAGAAAGGATCGTTTTCACATATTTTTATTATTCCTATTGCTCTTAACACTTGCTCCGGGTTTTTCTAGTTTTCATAGATCATACGTTTTATGACTGCTCTAATCCTTCCCTAGTTGGCTGAAAACCTTCCCATCTAGGGGGATTTGTCTCTGACCCCAATTACTTGATCATTGTTCTCATTTATAGGCTTTGATTGCATCACAGACTTAACCTTTGTAGTAATTTCCAAAATTGTAGCTCTACAAATGTATAATCGGTTAATTGATGCAAGCTTCCCAGAAGCAATGTGTGGTTTTGCTCATATTTGCTTAGCACAGTGCCTGGTACAGGGAAGATGATCACAAATAATCCTTCAATAAACGAATGATAAATTTGCGCATGAACGAACCACTAAACCAGGTTAAGTTCATCTTTAGTGTGAAAGGCTATGCACCATGCTAGTCTTCCTTTTGGAAAATTGAGGGAGAAAAGTTAGTAGTATGGTTATGATTGTGTCAAAAATTGAGTGGTTTTCTGTATTCCTAGAAAGAATAGTGGCTAGAGGATGACTGTCCCCTCACCACCCCAATTCCCAATTTTCTACCATCATCCAAAGTCTCCCCCAAAATCAAATGGGACTTCAAATCAAATCAGGCTCCAACTTGACAAAAAGAAGCTCTTCTTTAGTTTTACTTGTCGATCAGGGGGATCACAGCTGCTGAGCTGTCAGGGTCCCAGCAGCACAGCAAGCCCACGGGACCTCCTCCTCTGCCTCTCCACAGCGATGAGCAGAGGGCCTTACAGAATCATGGCGGGGGGCGTGGAACAGTCTGATGAAAGGCGTTGGGAGGTGAGGATGAGTAAACAGAGCCCATTCAAAAGCCACTTTAAGGGTCTATAGAATTTTGTCATTCAGAAAACTTGAGGGGGAGGGAGGCTGAGAGAACAGCATCAGGGAAGGTAAGACAGCATGAACCAGGATGACTACCGCTACTAACAGGAGTCGCTCGTAAGCAGATCATGGTGGAATAGGAAAGGCTTTGTGACTCAGAACAGGATGGGCCACATCAAGGGGCACTTTCCTTTTACTCAGCGGCTCTTGATGGCAGAATGGGTAGGACAGGTGTGATCCATCCAGGCGTTTTTTGTCCCAGTGCTTTCTTGCCGGGTTTCAGACCCCGAGTCAAAGCGACATGGGCTTTTCACACCTGTTAGCACGACTACTATCAAAAAAACAAAATGGCAAGTTTTGACTACAGTATGGAGAAACAGGAAACCTTATGCATTGTTGGTGGGAATGTACAGTGGGGCAGTTACTAAGAAAAGAGTACGGAGGTCCTTCAAAAATGAAAAATAGAATCACCACATGACCAAGCAATCCCACTTCTGGGTATATGTCCAAAAGAATTGAACGGCCTACACCAGATATTTGCAAATCCATGTTTGTAGAAGCACTATTCACAACAGCCAAAAGGTGGACATAACCTAAATGTGACGGATGGACAAACAAACCGTGGTATATACATACAATGGAATATTACTCAGCCTAAAAAAGGAAAGAAATCCCATCACATGCCACAACCTGAGTGAATCCTGAGAACATCTTGCTAGTTGAAATAAGCCAGTCACAAAAAGATAAATGTAGTATGAATCCACTTATATGAGATAACTAAAATTGCCAAATTCGTAAAAACAGAAAGTAGAATAGTGGTTTTCGGGGGCAAGGGGGAAGAGAATAGAATGTTGAGTAAAAATCAAGTCATCAAAATAAAAGGCAATCTGGAAATGCACAGTTGTCATCCTCCATAGAGAGCCTGTGGGTGGCAAAACTTTCGTACCTAGTAACAGTAGTGGAAATAAAAAAAAAGTGGCAACATTTTTTGATTACTACTATGGCTAGGCACTGTGGAAAACAAAATTTATCGTATTCAATCCTTGTACAAATACATGCACTAATAGCTATTACATTTCCCACTTTACAGTTGAGGCAACGAACTCGCAGAAAGTAATAAACCTGCTTCGAGTTGCATAGTTTTGTAACAAGAAGGTGTAGCTCAGGCATGCATGGTAGATGAGTTGTGAAATAACAAAGGGGTACTTTCAGTCCATCCCTCTGGTAGTGGTGAGAGGTCAGGTGGGCTGGAGGTGGATGCAGGTTAAATTCTGTCTCAGCTCTGCTCCTTGCACGCCAGTTTCTGACTCAAATGAAGCCTTCTAGTCCATGACACTTCACCCTAGTTTCTGTTTTGTTTTGTTTCATTTCTTTTTTCTTCCTTTCCTTTTTAAAACAGATCATATACTGACAGCATCAAATGCTGGTGAGATGCAGAGCGACAGGAACTCATTCATTGCCGGTGAGAACTCGAAATGGTACAGACACTTTGGAAGACAGTTTGGTGGTTTCTTACAAAAGTAAACATATTCTCACCCTGCAATCCAGCAAGTGTATTCCTTTGTATTTACTGAGATGAGTTGAAAACTTATGTCCACAGAAAACCTGAACACGGATGTTTATAGCAGCATCATTCAAAATCATTCAAACTTGGAAGCAACCAAGATGTCCTTGAGCAGGTGAATGGAAAAATAAACTGTACATTCAGACAATAGAATGTATTCAGTGCTAAAAAAAAAAAGAGAGAGAGAGAGAGATGAGCTAACAAGCCAAGAGAAGCCATGGAGAAAGCTTAAATGTATATTACTAAGGGAAAGAAGTTAACCCGAAATGGTCACATACTGTGTGATTCCAACTATACGACATTCTGGAAAGGGCAAAGCTATGGAGACAGTGAAGGGATAAGTGGTGGCCAGGGGTTACGGGAGAGGGAGGGACGGACAGGCAGTGCACAGAGGATTTTTAGAGCAGTGGAACTATGCTGGGTGATATTATGATGGCAGATGCGTGTCATTAAACATTTGTCAAAACCCATAGGATGTACAACACTAAGAGTGAAGCCTAACGTACGGTGGACATTGGGTGATGATGCGTCAATGTAGGTTCCTCAGTTGTGACACATGCACCGCTCTGATGTAAGATGTTGATAGCATGAAGTGGGGCTTATGTGGGAACTCTGTTACTCTCTCTTCAATTTTGCTGTGAGCCCAAAATTTCTCTAAAAAATAAAGTCTATTCTTTTAATATGAAGGGAAGGGAGATGTTGATCAAAGGGTACAAAGTTTCAGTTAGACAGGAGGAGTAAGCTTTAGTGATCCGTTACACAGAGTGGTAGCTATAATAAATAACAATGCCTTGTATATTTCAAAACTGCCAGAAGAGTAAATTTTAAATGTTTTTACCAACCACAAAAAAATAAGGATTATATGTGAGGTGATGGATTTGTTAATTAGCCTGATTTAATCATTCCACATTGTAAACATACATCAAAACATCACATCGTATGCCATAAATATATACCAGTATTATCTATCGATTTAAAGCAAAAGTTAAAAATAACAGAGGGAAACATGATGTTAATAATATATTCTCTTCAAACAAAGAAAAAAGTTAATATTAAAACAGCAAATCCATGAATTGGTCATTATATAGAGATAGATAGTTATTCGATTATCAGGGAAATTTAAAACAAACTACTGAAAAAGCTATTAGAACTAATAAGAGTGCACCAAGTTAGCTGAATACAAGATCACCAGAAATCAATTGTTTTCCTATAATCGGCCATTGTTATTACATAACATAATGGGAAAAATTGTACCATTGACAGTAATAATAGCAGCAACAAAAATATATTGAAATATATGTATTTGGAAATATGGAAACCGTTAAAAGATAAAATCGTGAAACTTCACACGAAATTTACACAAAGATAAAAGGGAATCGAAATAAGTGGAGACATCTACCTTGTTCTGAAGCAAATATTAGAAAATTTAGAGATGTCAACTATTCTCAAATGATGTTACAAATTCAAGCGGCCCCCATCAGAATCATCACAGGGTAGCTATATGTGTTGTTTTGAATCTGAATTGTTGTTTGGATCTTTCAGAATTAGAATATGTTCATTGACTGAGGAGAGGGAAGAAGTTCAACTTTGGGGCCAGACTACCTGGGCTCCAGCTCAGCTCTGACATTTTCTACTTGTGAGACTTCAGCAAGTTGCTTAACCCTCCAGCCTCAGTTTCCTCATCTGTAAAATAAAGGTGATAATAGTGCCTGCTTCATAGGATTTGTATAAGGAATAAATTAATTAATAGAGGAAAAGTACTCAGCACAGTGCCTGGCAGTAAATGCCAATTATTACAATTATGTAACGAAAAGAGGAGAGAAGTCAAATATAATAAATTGCCTCATTTACAAAGTAAATATCAAACTGAATCTAACTGAGTATGTCAACAAGGAATGTTTACTTACCCTAAAGGCTACCAAAGTGCTTCTGAATCTGGCTCTGGTTCCGTTGGCACTCCTCACAGCTGACATTACTCTGCAATAATTTTATGACTTATGGTCACGTCCAAATGATGTTATCACGGTCTTAATATCCTTAATAGTAAATATTGGAACTGAGAGTATAGGAGCGTGATGGGTGGAGACGGTTGTTATTTATCTCTAAGACACAGAGAGTCTCTGGACAGCTGCCCTCAGCAAGATGAGCTGGTCACACATGTCCTTTTGGCTGAGGTTACAATCCCAGGGACTCCCTGGGGACTCAACGTTCCCACATACCTTAAGAGATCACTTTGGGATCCTAACACCCACATATACTTTTGCTATGTACATATCTGAGGTCACACTGGTTATTGTTTCCACCTCTCTTTCATAATCATTCTTGTTCCATTTTACCAAAGACAGAAGGCATTCACATCCTCCAGCAGAACCTTAACTCAGAGCATGGATCCTGCATGTAGAAATCTCTAGATTTCAAAGAAAAAATTTGAAGTATTTTTTTGTGGTAACAAAGTTTTTTCCTATATTAAGTGGTATCTAATGTATTGTTTTTAATTAAATCAAAGGAAGTCCTAATTTAGCAGTGGCCAATAAATCATTAAAAATAATTTTCTTGGCTGGGTGCGGTGGCTCATGCCTGTAATCCTAGCACTCTGGGAGGCCGAGGCGGGTGGATCGCTCAAGGTCACGAGTTCGAGACCAGCCTGAGCAAGAGCGAGACCCCGTCTCTACTAAAAAAATAGAAAGAAATGATCTGGACAACTAAACATATATATATAAAAAATTAGCCGGGCATGGTGGCGCATGCCTGTAGTCCCAGCTGCTCGGGAGGTTGAGGCAGAAGGATTGCTTGAGCCTAGGAGTTTGAGGTTGCTGTGAGTTAGGCTGACGCCACGGCACTCTAGCCCAGGCAACAGAGCAAGACTCTGTCTCAAAAAAATAAAAAAAATAAAAATAAATAATAGACATTTCTCAAAAGAAGACATACCAATGGCCAACAGGTATATAAAAAAATGCTCAACATCATTAATCATCAGGGAAATGCAATCAAAACCACAATGAGATGTCAGCTCACACTTGTTAGAATGGCTATTATCAAAAAGACAAAAGATTATAAGTGTTGGTGAGAATGTGGAGAAAAGGGAACCCTTGTATACTGTTGGTAGGAATATAAATTAGTGCAGTCATTATGGAAAACAGTATGGAGTTTCCTCAAAAATTAAAGATAGGCCGGGTGTGGTGCCTCATGCCTGTAATCCTAGCCCTCTGGGAGACTGAGGCGGGAGGATCCCTTGAGCTCAGGAGTTCGAGAGACCAGCTCTGAGAAAGAACGAGACCCCGTCTCTACTAAAAATGGAAAAAATTAGCAAGTCAACTAAAAATAGAAATAAAAAATTAGCCAGGCATGGTGGCTCGCACCTGTAGTCCCAGCTACTTGGGAGGCTGAGGCAGGAGGATTGCTTGAGCCCAGGAGTTTGAGGTTGCTATGAGCTGAGCTGACACCACAGCACTCACTCTAGCCAGGGCAACAAAAGCGAGACTCTGTCTCAAAAAAAAAAAAAGTTAAAGATAAACTACCATATGATTCAGCAATCTCACTACTGGGTATACAGTCATCCTTCAGTATACCCAGGGGATTGGTTCTAGCCCCCCTGACCCACATATACCCAAATCTGCATACTCAAGTCCCATAGTTGGCCCTGTGGAATCCCAGTATATGGAAACTCAGCCTTCCAAATATGTGTTCCGCATCCTTGAATACGGTATTTTCAATTCATGTTTAGTTGAAGACAATCTGTGTCTAAATGGACACTCACAGTTCAAATCCATATTGTTTAAGGGTCAACTGTATATCCAAAGGAAATGAAATCACTGTGTCGAAGAGATATCCGCAATCGCATGCTTATTGCAGCACTGTTTACAACAGCCAAGGTATGGAAGCAACGTAAGTGTTCATCAGCAGATACATGGATAAAGAAAATGTGGGATATACACAATGGAATACTACCGAGCCGTGAAAAGAATGAAATCCTGTCACTGGCAACAACATGGAGGAACCTGGAGGACATTATGTTGATTTAAATACACTCGACACAGGAAAACCAATACCACACGTTCTCACTCACATGTGGAATCTAAAACAGTGGATCTCATAGAAGTAGAGAACAGAACAATGGTGACCAGAGACTGGGGAGCATGTGGCATGGGGACAGGGGATGGGGAAAGGTTAGTCAATGGGTACAAAGGAGCAATTGGAAAGGAAGAATAAGTTCCAGTGTCTTATGGCATAGTCGGGGGACTATAGTCAACAATAAGGTATTGTATATCTTAAAATGGCTAGAAGAGGGGGTTTTGAATGTTCTACCACAAAGAAATGAGAAACATTTGAGATGATGGATGTGTTAATTTCCCTAATTTGATCATTACACAGTGTACACAGGCGCCGAAACATCACATTTTACCTCATCAATATGTGCAATTTCTAGGTGTCTATTAAAAATTTTAAAAATAATTTTGAGTGATAGATGACTATGTCATTTTAAGCCTATAGCTCAGAAGAATTCAAAGAATCAGGTGACATCACTACCACAATACTCATTCTTTTCCCATCTGCCCATTCATGCAACAAGCATTTACAGAGTTTACATCTATAAAGATGAAAAACATTAATAAAATTGCCTCATTTTTAGCAACAAATAGTATTATCCATGGATATATAAAATCAAAAAGGCTTCATTCAGCTCATTAAGAAATGCATTAACATTTTGCCTCATTTATTTAATGATTATCAAAAATTGAAATATATATGTCAGGTCGTTAGTCAAAGCTTCAAGAATCTCTGCTGGTACTCGAATCACCAACATACCAAATTCACACATACACAGAGTTCTTGCTATAAGCTCTGAGTTGCAAGCGAGTCCTATGACATGGAAAAGGTCACTGGATGTCTGGGGTTGTTTCCTTGACTCTGTTTGCCACATCTTGCCATGACCAGATGGTCCTGTGATAGCTCAGTTCTTTTTCTGTGTCATACCCTAGGAAGAATAATAAAGGGAAAAAAATAAGAAATTCTTAGTTTGTTCCTGAATTTGTCAAGATATCAGCTTATCATTGTGTGCACTTCCCTATTTGTGCTGTTCATAAGGCTGGAAGCCAGTCCAGGTACTATTTGGGACACAACCTAGAGTTTGGGGATGCTTCATCCATGTGAAAATGGACTTCATGCATTACTTCCCATTAATGGGGTACTCTCATAACTCAGCTATAATATCTACACTCTCTGCGAGGTCCCACCCACACAAGGGGAGTTTGAGACCACCAAAATGAGGGAGTTTGTGTCTTCCGCAAAACAGGTACCGCTTAGGATGATGAAAATAAGATTTTTTTTCACCTTCAGCCTAGAGAGGAAAGGGGTTACCCATTAGCATCCACAAGTTGAAGGTTTTTTAAAGAATTCTAGAAGAACTGCACAGAGAAGGAGGCCAAATAACCTCAGGACTTGAGACAGACCAGGAAACTGCTGAGCTCATACTCAGGATCCTTGAAGCTGTTTGCTCTGTTTAGCTTCATAGAGACTTCTCATCCCAACAGTCTTTTGCCCCGAAGGGGACAATAAAAACCTTATGTGAAAAGCCACATATTGAGGAAGGTCAGAGGGAACTGGGGTGAGGCAGCTGTCTGCATCTAGTTGTGTATTTCTACTCTCATCCTTCGCTGTGTCCAGCTTCCATGATTATCCCAGTCCTACCCTAAACTTCGTTTTCACTTTCCCACAAAAAGTTCCTCAAGGTAAAGCTTATCTTCTCCAGCTCGCGTCTGGACTTCGGTTCCCTCTAGTCTTTCTTCTCTGTAGATTTCATCCTATCTGCTGTCCATGTGTCAGGAAATCTTAAACACTTCTCATCAAATGTTGTCACTTATTTCCACCACACCGTAGAGTTAACCACTTTGTTTTCTTTTGTTGTTGTTTTAACTTGTTATCTTTTAAGATCTCTAAAGAGGACAGACAGATTAAATTCATGCTCATTCTATGGTTGTGATCCAATCTCAGGTGATGTGTTTTATTAGCCGACGCCTTTGTGGTCAGGTGCTTTGACTGACAGATAACTGTGATGATCATGGGCTTGTGACGGCAAAGGGCAGTATTTTTTTTTAAAGCGACTGCTTCTAAATCTCCTTTTGACATTTGCTTCTGTACTTATCAATGCTAATCTTTCTAGATTTGTGATAGTGACAAAGAGGAAAATAATTCCGGGGAAAGGAGCTGGAGCAATAGCAGGGAAAGATGTTCCGGTACTATCTAAGTAAGAAAAGTAGTCCAGCTTTTCATAATCCAGTTTAGAATTCGTATATCTGTGGGACACCACTAATTAGGTGTCCTGATGCCTTCCCAGGTTCAACAGGAAAGAGGAAGAGAGACAAATAAGTAAAGTCAAGGCTTTGAGTCTGGATATAATTTTCCATCTCTGGGTTACATAGACTATGTGAGCTTGGGAAAGCCATCTAATTATTCTAAGTCTCAGCAAATGAAGGCTGCACTTTCTTTGCATGGAAGTCCTGGAGATGAAATAATAGTCTGTGGGTAAAACACTCAGCATGGTGCTGGGATGACCCCTTTTATGTGAATCACCCAGGCAGTCTCATTCCTCTCCAAATAAGTCAATGCTGAGCCATTTTCACTTCTCTTACAGCTTCCTCCTCCAATTCTTCCTTCCTTTTCCTTCCACGGATCACAAAAATAGCCATATCTACACCCTTCTTGCCCTCTCCCCTCAGTGGACAACCCCCAATCCAGTTCCTTCTCAGCTTCTGTCTCATATTTTCATGTCTATGTTGCCCTGGATTTCTTAGCTCCTGCTCCTGTCCATACGAAGTCTGAGGAGAGAGCTGTTATCTGCACCTGCCGGGGTGATGCAGAGTCCTCTTTTGTCAAGGAGACAAGAGATGGTCAGTTGTTTCCAACCAATGTAAACCCGAGTAAAACTTTTATTTCCTTGTGGTTACTTGGAGCAGAGTGTCCGGGAATGGAACTTAAGGGCGCCTCCCAGTGACCAATCGTATATTGCAAATGTTCAGAAAGATTCCAGATTCTGCATGAAATGGTGCCACCTTGAGGTTCAAACCTTATAGTTGCTTTCAGTTTAAGAAAAACTCAACAGATATTTCTTCCTGTAATATATGCCAGTCCCTGTGGCAGGCTTTGGTAATTAAAAGAATAAAAAAGACCCATGCATGCACCGTCTTGTGGAGTAAGCAAACAAGAGTGTATTACTTCCATACAATGAGCAAGGGCTGAAGTAGAGGTGTGCTTAAGGAATGTGAGAGTATGGGAAAAGGAAACCTAAACTAATCTACACATTCAGAGGAGGCCTTTTGGGGAGCCTGACAGAAAGAGAAATGCAGAAAATATATAGGCTGAAGTCACAGTCAACCCTCAGCTGTTTTTCCCAGGGTCAATGCAGAAGACTGTTTGCATTGCATGGTGGGAACTCAGCGGAATAGACTCCTGGGAGGAGAGCGAGCACAGCAACCAGGTGAACCAAGACTGGGGAGGCCACTTCTGGTTTTGTGTGGGGCACAAGATCCAGCCCCCATGGGGAGGGTAGATGACAATGACTGTCCAGCATGTAAGTGCTCATCTCTTGGCACTTCTCTCTCACAGTGACATCTTGAGTCAGGGCTCAGCCTTGGGCAGGACAACCCCACAGGGAAATGACCCAGAGGCCCGAAGGTGGGCATGTCCCCTTCACTGTACATTGTCAGCATACAGCCAAGGCTCAGATGTGAGAATATGACCATTAGGTTCTTCCCCTGACCAGTGAAATCCCAATACCCGAAGTCACAGATCTCTAAAATGTCCCCCAGCTGCCTGAGTCACTTAGCAAAACATAAAAATAATTTAAAAAAATCTGGCCGAGCATGGTGGCTCACACTTGTAATCCTAGCACTCTGGGAGGCCGAGGTGGGAGGATCATTCAAGGTCAGGAGTTCGAGACCAGCCTGAGCAAGAGCAAGACTCCATCTCTACTAAAAAAAATAGAAAGAAATTAGCTGGACAACTAAAAATATATATAGAAAAAATTAGCCAGGCATGGTGGTGCATGCCTGTAGTCCCAG
>CAUYSK010123823.1:0-20531 GCA_963575035.1 Avahi laniger
TAGTCCCAGCTACTTGGGAGGCTGAGACAGTAGGATTGCTTGAGCCCAGGAGTTTGAGGTTGCTGTGAGCTAGGCTGACGCCACGGCACTCGCCCCAGGCAAGAGAGTGAGACTCTGTCTCAAAAAAAAAAAAAAAAAAAAAACTCCTGTGCTGATCATTAGTGGGATTGTACTCTAGCCTGGGCAACCATAGCGAGACCCTGCCTCTTAAAAAAAAAAAGAAAAAAAATATATATATATATAAACACACACACACATATGGGACACCTACTCATAAACTAATTATGCATCTATTAAGTAGGTTGAAATATTTGTGTGGATATGGGAAGACTCCAGAACACATTGTTAAGTAAATAATTAATCAAAAATGAGCAAATAAGTAAAGTTTAAAATAATAAAATTAGAATGAAGTAAAAGATAAAATAAACCATACCCATTAAATACATTTATGTATATATAATTTTTAAATCCTTATACACATATGTACCACAGCATCAGAAGGCATACTTACTGATATGTGAACAGAGGCTATCTCTGAGGAGAGGGGAGTAGGCTCGGGAGAGCAAGGATATGCAGCCATTTATGTCCTATGCTGTGTGTGTGTGTGTGTGTGTGTGTGTGTGTGTGTGAGAGAGAGAGAGAGAGAGAAAGAGAGAGAAAATCGAATATTTTCCATTGATATTTTCAGGTATTTTAAAAATAATTTTATTATAGAACACAAAATGGTAAATGATCAATCGTCTAAACTTGTCTATACTTACAAATCCTTGGGAGACTTAAAAAAAAATGCTGACACCTCATGCCTAGAAATTCATGATTAGTTGGTCTATTCAGACCTTAGTATTATTATTTTTATTTTTAATTATTATCCCTTTACTTTTAGGCTGTGTATGTCTTTACAGGTAAAGTACATTTCTAGTAGGCAGCATATGGTTGGATCGTGGTATTTGTCCATACAACTAGTCTATGTCTTTTAAGTGGATAATTTAATCCATTTACATTCAGAGTTATTATTGATATGTGAGGTTTTGTTCCCATTATATGTATTGTTTTTTTGTTTGTTTTTGGGGACGTAGTGCAGTGGCATTATCATAACTCACTGCAACCTCAAACTCCTGGGCTCAAGCAATCCTGCTGCTTCAGCCTCCCAAGTATTATAGTTGGGACTATAGGTACGTGCCATCATGCCTGGATAATTTATTCTGTTTTTAGTAGAGACAGGGTCTCTCACTCCTGCTCGGGCTGGTCTTGAACTCTTGAGTTCAAGTGATCCTTCCACCTCTGCCTCCCAGGGTGCTAGGATTATAGGTTTAAGCCACCTCACCCAGACCCTGTTATATTGTGAATTGTTTCCTGGTTGTTTGGTATATCCTTTGTTCCTTTCTTTTTCTCTTATTTGTCCTTGTGGTTTGGTGGTTTTCTGTAATGGTATCATTTAAGTCCTTTCTCTTCACCACTTCTGTGTTTGCTTTATCAGTGAGTTTTATATTTTCTTTCACATGTTTTCATGATGGATATTGTTGTCCTTCACTTCCAGGTTTAGAACTTCCTTGAGCATTTCTTGTAGGGCCTATCTAGTGGCCATGAATTATCTCTGCTTTTGCTTATGGGGAAAGACTTTATTTCTCCTTCTTTTATGAAACGTAATTTTCCTAGATAGAGTATCTAGGCAGCTGTTTTATTCTTTCTGTATTTTGAATATATCATCCTATTCTCTTCTGGCCTATAAGGTTTCTGCTGAGAAATTCATGGTTAGTCTTATGGAGTTTCCTTTGTAGGGCACTAGATATTTTTCTCTTGCTGTTTTTAGAATTTTTTTGTCTTCAACTTTAGAAGTTTGATTCCAATTTGCTGTGGAAAAGACATTTTTGTATTGTATTAGTTTGTGGATCTCAGGACCTCCTGTGTCTAGATACCTGAATCTCTGCTAAACTTGGGAAGTTTTCATCTATTATTTCATTAAATAGGCTTTCTAACCTTTTCTTCCACCCTCTTTGCCTTCTGAGACCCTGACAGTTTGAACATTTGGTTGCTTTGTGGTGTCCCATATATCACAAAGGCTTTGCTCATTTAAAAAAAAGAAAATTTTTTTTTTTTTTGAGACAGAGTCTCACTCTGTCACCCTGGCTAGAGTGCAGTGGTGTCATTGTAGGTCACTGAAACCTCAAATTCCTGTGCTTAAGCGAACCTCCTGCCTCAGCCTCCCCAGTAGCTGAGGACTATAGGCGGGCCACCATGCCCAGCTGTTTTCTATTTTTTGAGGAGATGAGTCTTGCTCTCGCTCAGGCTGGTCTCCAATTCCTGACCTTAAATGATCTTCCTGCATTGGCCTCCCAGAGTGCTAGGATCACAGGCATGAACCACTGCTCTGGAACCCCCAAAAACATTTTTTTAAAAATTTTTATCTGATTGGATTATTTCTTAAGGCCTGTCTTCAAGTTCTGAGATTCTTTCTTTTGCTTGATCTAGTCTACTGTTGAAGCTTTTGAATGTATTTTTTATTTTATTCAGTGAATTCTTAAGTTTCAGAATTTAGTAACTTTTTTATATCTATCTATTAATATCTCTTTGGTAAATTTCTCATTCGTATCTTGAATTTTTTTTTAATTTCTTTGTATTGTTTTCCAGAATTCTATTGTATCTCACTGAGCTTCTTTAGAATAAGTAATTTGAATTCTTTTTCTGGGATTTCATAAATTTTTTTTGATTGAGATCTGTTGCATGAAGATTATTATGTTCCTTTGGAGGTATCATATTATTTCCTTGCTTTTTCATGTTTTCTGTGTCCCTATGTTGATATCCATACATCTGGCATGAATAGTTTTTTCTTCCAGTTTTCTGAATTTGCTTTTATAGGGAAGAATTTTTCCTGAAGATATATCTGTGGTACTGGCTGGGCAGGGCACTTTGGCTTTGATTCTGGATGTGTGCAGTAGTATACTCTGTGTGATTTCTTTGGGTATAAACAGTGTCAGCAGTATCTGTGATTTCCTCCATGGCTTAGGGTGCAATATTAGTGAAGGCTGTGGTGACATTTTCCTGGGAACAGGGACACCAGGTAGGCTAGTCTTCAGGCCCCAGTGGTGGCAGCAGTGGGCTGAGTTTGGCCTGTGCTTGAGCCCCCCAGGGCAGTATACGCTAGCACCAGTGTTAGAGGGTCTAGATGGAATGATTCTTAGGCCTCCAGGTGGTGTATTCAGATGCTGGTAGTGGCAATGGTGGGCCAGGTGGGTGGCCAGGTTCTTGGGCGCCTGGGCAGCCGGTATGGCGTAGGCAATGGCATTAGCAATGGCAGAAAGACCCTATGGGTCCTGAGCAGTTCACTCTGGTTTTAGCGGTGGCTGCAATGGGCTGGGTGGGCCAGTCCCCAGGCCTACATGTGACATGTACAGATAGGTGCCAGCTGAGGTGATAGCGGCCATGTGGATAGGTCCAATCTCAGGCACACAGGAGTAGTTTTCAGGTACCAACAGTGATGGGTGGGGCTAGGCAGTCCTCTGGCCCCCAGACCATGTGGTTCGTCCCATGCGGGAGGGAGGAGGCAAAGCTTGGATGGGTGGGCTTGTCCTCAGTCCATCTTCCTGCTGACATGTGGGAAACACGCACACTATTCGAGCCTCAGCCCTTGGGTCAACAATCTACATTTCTCTTGTGCTTTAGTCCCAGGGCTACTGGGCTCTAGAAGAGTGTACAGTCTGTTGGGGACAGGGCTCTAAAATGGCACCTTACTATAGCTGGTTAGGTCTCAGGGAGTGTGTGGGTCCCAGTGCAAACTACCTCCCAGGTGCAGTGCTGTCACACAATCTCCTGGCAGCTCCCTGTGTTAGTTTCAGGGCCTGCAAGGGTCAAGGGGCTCTCCCATGGTTAGGATTGCAGGAGTCATTGATGGGATGTCAGCCACTAAAGATCTCTTATGTACCCTTTTCTTATATCGTGGAGTCTCTATTGGCTCCCAGCTGATCCCAGCCAAGCAGGCTGCCTCGCTTCCTTCTTCTTCCTTGCTTAATGTATTTCCTGTCAATTTTCTTTTGAATTCCAGTGTTCTCTCTTGGATGATCAATTCGAAGTTTAATTATCTATGCACTATTTTGGTTCTTCTTTGTGGAGAAAGCAAGGACGAAATGCCTCTAGTCAACCATCTTGAAGTTCCTTCTCTCTACCTTCATATTTTTCAAGACTCAGAGTATAAAAGTCACTTTCTCTCTAAAGCCTTTCCTAACACTACCATCTGCATACAGTTTACCTCTTCTGTTGTATTCCTGTAGCACTGGTAGTACTTTCTTGAGCTGACATGTTTCCTGACTTATAAATTCTTAGGACTAGGGACCATGCCAATGCCTGACACAGTGCCTCATATACAGTAGGCTTCAAATAATGAATGAATTTAGGAAAAAATATACATCTTAAACTTGATACCATGAAAAAAGAGTGTAAGCTACCCGTTCTCCAAAGGGATAATAATTCAAGTGAAGAAAAATAAATATATAGCTAAGTATTTTACAGATCATATTTTCTTTAAAAATAAGGCTGTATACAGTAGGAACCCTGAATAGTTTGGGATTAAATTACTTTAAGCTTACTTTAAAATTTTCTTTAAAAATTATGCCAATATTTCAGCAGTTTGTTCCCCATTTGGTATTCCATTATCATTGCAGGTATTTGTTCTTTAGTTTTGTGCATATAGATCTTTTTTTTTTTTATTTCAGCATAATATGGGGGTACAGATGTTTAGGTTATGTGTGTTGCCCTTGCCCCCCCTCCCCTCCTCAGTCCAGGTTTCAGACATGTCCATCCTATTGCGTGGTGCGCATTGCACTCTTTGTGTACACATATACCCGTCCCCTCCTCCCTCCTCCCCCCTCCCTAGATCTTAAGTGTATTTGTTTTATATTCTCTCCTTCCCTCTTCCTGTCCCTTTCTTTCTCCCTCGCAACCTCTCTCTCTCCCTCTTCACTCTCTATGTGTGTGTAAAGTTTGATCTTTTCCAAAATAGTTTGCTTCAATTAAATAATTAAAATTAATTAATCAAAAATAATTAATAATTTAAAAACCTTTTAGTATGAATTTAAAGCAATTTGATAAGGAATAGGTCAGATATTATCAGAACATCATTAGTAAAGAGAAAGAATATTATTTAGTAATTTATTTTTCATAGCATAAGTGGATTATTTAGGGCTTTGGTAAATTCAAAACAATCTTTTATAACCTGCAAACTTTTAAAAATTCACAACTGATAAGATTGCCAAATTTAGTTTCTTCTCAGTTTTTCACCTTGTTAGGACAGAGAAAAAAATATTTCGTACAATATGCACACTTGGAACAGTGACCTTGAACCATAAGCAATAAGAAACCTCTAGCTTTCTCTGGTTATTGCATTATATAGTATGCTTTTTACCACAAGAAATTTTTCACACACACATACACACATATAAAATCATAAGAGATGAAAATACCTTTGGTCTTAATTCATCTTCTGTATCATATCTGGCTTATTTCATCTGAGAAATTGAAAGGCATGCTCATTTGCCATTTTAGTGCTTTGATGAATTTTAAGAAAGACCTATTTCTTTGATATCTATATTCTTTGGTGTTATGGTGTATTAGGAAGTTTTGTGTGTAAAATTTTTGAGACTTTCCCAAAAAATCATCTATTTCAATGTTTGTTTCCTTATGAAGATTGACTCATAATAATACTTCTAACTCTCATAAAGTCCATTTTCTTTTCCTTTTCACTTTTTTTCCCTTATGATGAAGTCTTCAAACAAGTATGAAGTATTCTTTGTTATTTATAACTCTGCCACCACCAAACTTAATTTTGAAACTCAAACATACAGAAAAGTATAGAAAATATAAAAAGCAAAACAAACTCAGCTTAAGAAATAAAACATTGCAAGAAAAATGGTGGACTAGGAAGCTCTAGGCCCTTGTTTCTTCATGGAAACTTCAAATAAACAACTATAGACTGACTAAAGTTAACTTTATAGTTTTGGAAATCAGTCAGAGATCTATAGCAACTAAGCAAATGCTCAATAAGGAAAAAGCCTCATCCCAAATGGTAGGAAATTTTGTGGGGTATTTTACTGTCACTTGCCCATCCCTTCCCCAGCATGGTGGTTAGGAGGAAGTGGCCTAATTCTTGGTTTCCTCTCTTGGGATGAAGGAAGCAGAGAGGAACTTGTTTGCAGTGATCTGGCCATTCTGTTGGTTGTCCAAGGGACTTTCAGTCTCACATGACTTGAAGCTCTAACAAGTGGCAGTACCAGAGTTTGGGTTTTAGACTAGAGGCCACAGAAAGCAGTGGCAGGTGTCCCAGTATGTGAAACTGGAGGAGGACTGCAGATTCATTCTCCCTGTGAGGCAAGAGCTACAGGTAGAGGAATATAAAACAGAACATCTAAGGCCTCAAGAAAAAGCTGGTGAGTCTCTTTGGAAAATTAAGAAATTTAAAAGCAGCCTGAGGAAATAGGGGGTAAGAAAGCACGTACACAGGCCCAGACAGGATGAATGCCCAGGGAAGACTTGAAGGCTACATGCTTACTGGCTGATCTCAAGGTTCAGGAGCTTGCTAATTAGTGAAGGTCTTCCACATAGGTCTGCAAAGACTGTAAGAGGTGGCTCTTTTTTTCAGATGCCCAATTTTGAATACAGTGGCACAAGGCATGCAAGGAACAAGGAAATAATGGCCCACTGAAAGGAACAAAAATAAATCTCCAGAAACAACCCCTGTAGAAACACATGCATTAAATCTAGACAAAGACTTTAAACAACTAACTTAAATATGCTCAAAGATGTAAAGGAAAACACAGAAAAGTAAAGGAATTCAGGAAAATGGTATATTGATAAAAGAGAATTTCAACAAAGAGGTATTATTTTTAAAAAAAGAACCAAACAAATTCTGAAACTGAAAATCAATACCTGAAGTGAAAAATTCACTAGAGGGTTTAACCAGTAGACTCAAAAAAGGAGAAGAAAGAATCAGAGAACTTGAAGACAGGTCATTTGAAATCCTCAAATCTTAAGGAGTAAATAGAAAAAAGAATGATAAAAGTAAGCAGAGCCTAAGGGACTTATAGGACATCATAAAGCAGACCAATATATGCATTATGTTGCTTCCAGATGAAGGAGAGAAGAAAGGGGCAGATACATTATTTAAAGAAATAATGGCCAAAAACTTTCCAAATTTGTAGAAAGCTGTGCATATACAAAAACAAAGAAGCTCACTGAACTTTGAGTAAGATAATCAGTGAATTTCTTAGTACAACCTTGAAGGCCACAAGGCAGTGGGATGATATATTTAAAATGCTGAAAGAAAAAACACTGACAATGAAGAATTCTATATTCAACAAAACTGACCTTCAAAAATGAGGGAAAAATTATGACATTCGCAGACAAAACCTGAGGGAGTTAATTATTAGGATATTAAGTATGGACTATCTGATTTCCTTAAGTTTGACAGTTGATATCTCTCGATTTCACTTTGACACTTCTTGGGGATCTTTTTTTTATTGTGAAGGTACATTGTCATTCTTTGAAATGTATGTTTTGACTTGTCATTATCTTTCAGTTTTGGTTTTTTTTTTTTTTTGAGAGCAATTTTTGTGAAACCGTGGATAAGTCAAAAATTCATTTTTTAATGTGAGTTTCGTCGTGGAACCAATGCAGTGCAGACAGCTTGAAATATCAACCAATTGTTTGGGAAGGATGTGGCTAATGAACATACAGTGTATCAATGGTTTGAGAAGTTATGTTCATTTTGATCTTGAAATGATCAAATGTGATTTTAATCTTGAAAATGAGAGGGGAATCAAACTGTCACTACAGAAAAGTCAAATAAACACAAATGAAGGCCGGGCTCGGTGGCTCAAACCTGTAATCCTAGCACTTTGGGAGGCTGAGGCAGGAGGATCCTTTGAGCTCAGGAGTTCGAGACCAGCCTCAGCAAGAGTGAGACCCCATCGCTACTAAACATAGGAAGAAATTAGCTGGACTACTAAAAATATATAGAAAAAATTAGCCGGGCATGGTGGCACATGCCTATAGTCCCAGCTACTCGGGAGGCTGAGGCAGAAGAATTGCTTGAGCCCAGGAGTCTGAGGTTGCTGTGAGCTAGGCTGACGCCAGGGCACTCACTCTAGCCCAGGCAACAGAGTGAGACTCTGTCTCAAAAAAAAAAAAAGAAAAAATACAAATGAAGGCAGTAATAGAGGAAATGAGGGACAGAAAAAGCTGTGACAAATAGAAAACAAATAACAAAATCCAAAAGTATGTGCTTCCCTATCAGTCTTCTAAATACAAATAGATTAAATTTCCCAATCAAAAGACATAGATAAACAGAAAGGGGGAAAAGAAAAAGAAAAAAAAAGATCTAATTATATGCTGTCAACAAGACTCACTTTATGGATCTAAGGTTGACACTTGTTTTTCTAGCATGCACCTCCTATAAGCCCTGTGCAGCGACAGCCTCCTTTCCCCAGTAAGCAGAGGAAAGATTGTCTTTGCCATCCAGTTTCAAGAAGCTATCTTACTTTTGGTTACATGACTGTCTGAATTTCTTGTTTTATTTATTTTCGTGTTGTATATCTATAATTATTTTACGATTGCTTCAAATGCAAGCTTACAGACCTATCTTGAAATCCTGTATTTATGTTCTTTAACAATATTTAAGCATCCTATTTAGAAAAGCAGCTATACATGTGTCTGTAGCAATATATAGCAAACTGAATGCACATTACTAAACGTATATTAAAGATTTACTACATACTAAATATTATCAAATTTAGAATCAACACTACTATGAGTTAGATACTATAATCCTCATTTTATAGATGAGAAGATCAAGATACTGAGAAATGAAATAATTTGCCCAAGCTCTCAAAACAACAGAATGATAGAGTGGTTCCAGGGTGTGCCAAATTCAGTAATGAACAGGGAGGGAACCTGTTGTGGTTGACCAGGGGAATGGTTGGGAGGAGATGTACTGCTATAGAAGCAGCCAGTTGGGTCAACCCAACTCATAATAGCTAAAAAGTGGAAACAACTCAAATGTCCATGAAATGATTAGATAAACCAAATGTGATATATATATGTGCAGTGGAATATTATTCAACAATAAAAAAGGAGTGGCATATGGCACTCTCACTAGGATGGCTGTAATTTTAAAAAGCTAATATTGATGAGGGTTTAAAGAAATTGCAAGCAACCCTTATACATTGATGGTAAGGATATAAAAAGGTGCAGCTACTGTGGAAATAATTTGGAAGTTTCTCAAAAGGAGTTACCATATGAACCAACAACATCACTTCTAGACATATACCCAAGAAAATCGAAAATGTATGCTCACACGTCAGCTTGTACACAAATGTTTATGTTATTATTCATTTAGCCAAAAGGTAGAAACAACCCATATGTAAGCCATAAAAAGGAATGAAGTACTGTTACATGCTACAACATGGATCCACCTTGAAAATACTATATATTAAGCAAAAGTAGACAAACACAAAAGGCTACCTATTGTATGATTCCATTCTTATAAAATGTCCAAAATTGACAAATCCATAGAGACAAAAAGTAGGTTAGTATTTGTCGGGAGCTATGGGGAGGGGCACATTGGGACTGACTGCTATTAGATACAGGTTTCTTTTGGGAGTAATGGAAATATTCTGGAATTAGATGGAGGTGATATTTGTACAACATAGGGAATATACTAAAGTACAATGAACTGTACACTTTAAAATGGATTTTGTGGTGTGTGAAATATATCTCGCTAAAAATCCTATATAAAAAATGGTGGTTCTATTGGCATAAGCATTTTATATTTTGATAAATATTGCCAAGTTGTCCTCCATTGAGATGGTACAATTTATTAATGTAATTTCAGAAGCTATGTGTGAGAGTGCCTATTTTTCTCACATGTATGTCATCAAAACTTTTAGTCTTTGCCAATATTTCTGTTGAAAAATAATAACCTAATGTAGATTGCATTTGTATTTCTCTAATTGTGATCAAGATTGATCACATACTTAAATGTCATTTTTATTTTTTTGTGAACTTCTATTCTTATCCATTGCCTGTTTTTCTGTTAGTGTTGATCTTTTCCTTACTGATCTGTAGAACTTCTTTACGTGTTATCTTTTTTCCTAGTATTTCAACTTAATGACAGATTTTTACCATGAATGCTGTCTTTACTGTCCAGTATTGATGTAGCATTGCCCCATCTTCATGATTTAAACCATGAATCAAGGTCCTATCTCATTGACATCATAGATGAGGGCTATTAAGTTTCTCAGTGCTTACCATTGTATTCCTTCTAAGATATGTCCACTAACCACATCTATCTGTATATGGAAATGTATTTGTATTTCTTATATCAGAATATTTTGAAGGAAAACCGAATGAGGAAGGCAAGCTTTGGATAGATTAATTGATCCAAAATTTTGGTTTTTAGACAGTCATTAAAGTGAATATAATTTATAAATTTTCCTAGAAAATATGAAGAACAAAATCACCGAAGTAGTAGATAGATGGGTGGAAAGATGGATGAATGGGTGGATAGATAAGGAAAACAAATTAAATTGGGCTGAAAACCTTACCACCAACTGTTGAGTCATTCAGCAGGTTTAGTCCTTCAATAAATATTTTTAATACATAGTATATGCCAAGCTCTGTGCTTAGATGCTGACGATCTAGTGTTGACTGAAATGGATTTTATTCCTGACCTCATGGAATGTATAATCCAATGAAGGAGACAAGCAATAAAAAGGTAAAACACTGTAATTCCAGCACTTTAGGAGGCCAAGGAAGGATTGCTGGAGGCCATGAATTCAAAACTAGCCTGGACAACATAGTGAAATCTTGTCTCTACAAAAACATGAGAAAAATTAGCCATACATGGCAGCATACACCTGTAGTCTTAGCTACTTGGGACGCTGAGGCAGGAGGATGGCTTGAGCCTAGGAGTTCGAGTTTGCAGTGACCTATGATTGGGCCACTGCACTCCAGCCTGGGTGACAGAATGAGACCCTGTCTTTAAAAAAAAAATTTTTTTTTAAATAAATGAATGAAAAGTTAAAACAAACATAATTTAGATAATGTTATAAAGGAATTTAATGTTACTTGTTTATATAAAAAATAACTGACTAAATGGGAGCTGTGTGACATACTTTTGGTAGGATGGTGAATGAAGGCCTTTGTGAGGAGGTAGTATTTAAGCTTAGACTTACAGGTAATGCTAAGAGAGCCATAGGAAAGCTAGAGAAGGACATCAGATGGAAAGGAAGCTTGAAACTGAGGGCTTTAAGATGACATCTTTGAGAAACTGAAGGGAGGCTATTAAGAAACAGAAAGGAAGCCAGGATGACTGGGACTTAGTAAGTGGTGGTGGACTCAGAAGAAATGAAGAGACTATTCAAGCCATAGTAAGGACTTTGGACCTTGCAGGGAAATTATCAAGAGCTGTTAAGCAAAGGAGAGACATAATCTGGTTTATGTTTTAAAAGACTACTCTAGCTACTGTATGGAGGATGAAGAGGGAGATGAGGGGAAAAAACAAAAACAAAACTGGGAGAGCAGTGGCCAACGCCTAGACCAGAGAGATAAAGATGATAAATTGATAAATTCTAGGTACAGTTTTAAAATGGAATCAGCTAGATTTAATGTGTGGGATGTTATAGATCATAGAGAGGAAAGGTTCATTGATTATTTTCAGCCATTTGTTATTAAAATCTGTGTGCTCTGCATGAATTCAAATGTGGACAGAAGTTAGGTTTATAAATAGTGATACATAAGCTTACATTTGTGTAGTGCTTTGAAAATACTACCACATCTAGTATCTCATTTTGAGTTCTTTAGTTTTTTTAACTGAAACATGTTGGCACTTGAAATTTTTCTGAATTCTGTTACAATTTTACGGAAGTAGAGCTTAACTGGCATTCAGATGTATTGAGACAGCTTAAAATCCTGACATACAAATAGCATTCATTCTCAAAACTAAACATTATCTCATACAAAATTGGTGGAGTTTTTTTGTGGGGGGGAAGGGTACCTCATTTTATGTTTAAAGGAATAGGGTAGAAGTTACAAAATATCTCCTTAAGAGTAGATTTTAAAGTTCTATAGTTAAGTTTTGTCTGAATGAAAGTATAAAGCCCAGCATTTCTTTTTTATGAAAGGTGGAAAGAATTTTAAAAATTTGCTAGACTGCCATAAACTGTAGTTAAATTAATGGAAATCATTTCAAATTGCTGTAGTAATTAAGCATCTTCACTTTGAAAGGCAGATTTTATACAATGTATAATTTGATGGGAAATTGAAATCAAAATCTTGAAGTTCCATAAATACATTCAGTAATTTTTAACATAATTTTATAATATATGAAAAATGTTGTCTATAATTTAATGGTTTTTTCCTACCTAAGCTTTTTCAGAAATGCAATTTTTAGCATTAATCTCCCAATGAAACAGATTTGTAAGAATTGATATATTAGTTGCTCAAGGAAAAAAGAAATGTTTTGTTTATTTATTTTACAGAGGTGGCTGGATCCAAACAAACCAATAAGGAAGCAGCTAAAGAGTGAGCATACATATTTACTTGATGTTTTGCAAATATATTTTATAAAGATATAGGATTAATATAATCTGATTAATTAGAACTGCTTTTGTTAATTTTAGGAGGATCTCCTTACAGTTTGAACTTTAGAGTCAAATTTTTTGTAAGTGACCCCAACAAGTTACAAGAAGAATATACAAGGTAGGTTTATGGAGCATATTTTTCTTGAAAATACTGTCAAAACTGTAATACGAAATTTTAAAATTAATTAGGCAAAAATACATTACTAGGCTATAATCCTGACCTTCCTGGTTAACACACATAATAAGTTACGGATATTCCAAGATAACTATTTTCTCCCCTTTTGGATGGCTTGGAGGGCTTTAGGGGATTAGAACTTCAGGGCCACCCAATTCAGCCACAAGCAGCCCTCTGAGTCATACAAATATTAAAATTTTCTATTTGTCAACAATGGTTAACTACTGCTGTAATTAATTTAGGTAATCAGATGCTGCTGAAATGGAATCCAAGGGATGCTGCATAGTCAGAATTTGTGGTTTTTTTTTCCGTGTAAGAACATATTCTGTGTATATATTTTCATTGAGAACCTGGAACTTATAAAATATAAAACCATCATGAGCAAGAATAATTGTCAGGTACCTTTTTTTCCTATGTTTTTAATCTTTAATTCTAGGGAAAATACAATGGACTTTATAAAGGATGTTATGGGGAATGCACTAGCATGTGGAGGCCTTTACGTGCCCATTTTATGGCTGACCTTATGTTACTATCTCATTTTTTGTTGTCACTTCTACTTGACAAAGTACACATAAGAATGATCCAGATGAGCATTTTGATAGTATTCTTGAATGTAAGGTGAAATGTTGAAGGTAGAAATAGAAATACTGACAGTGTGTTAACTGTCATTGTTAAAATAACATGATTGAAAACCTTGTGCATTACTTGAAAGACAGAATTAGTAAGTAGGTTTTTTTTTTTTTCAAAGACAGTAAAAATTAACATATTATGCCTTCTGTAAAATTCTCTAAGTATATAGGTCAGTGACTATACTTGGAATTACTTGAAAGATACATATCAGATTAAAAATCCATACCTAAAACTACCTATGGACAGGATGTTAGATTTCAACATATTGATTATCCTTTAGGATACTGTGTTGGCGTGAAGAAACAAAAGGGCAAATTAAAGATATTTAATTAGCTGCAGCTGCCAGTTCTTAGGTGTTTGTAAAGTAAGGTTTTTAATAGTAGACCAAGTAAGATAAATTAGATTGAAATTCTGAGAGCCTTTTCTGTGTGTTTTTATGGAAGGAGTGCAGGTATTAATTTTTTTTTTTTTATAATGGAAGAACACAGAAATATAGGCTCTGGATTAGGCAGTCCTAATTTTTACAACTAAAAGTAGAATTGAGCTAATTTATGTTGAAAAGCAAAGTTATGTTATATGAATACTTTTTAGTTTAATAGTATAGCCCTTAATTAGTCAAGTTTTGCTGCTGCTGCCGTTGTTGTTGTTAAATAATTAAAATAAAAAGGGCCGGGCTGGGTGGCTCTGGTTTGTAATCCTAGCACTCTGGGAGGTTGAGACAGGAGGATCACTTAAGGTCAAGAGTTTGAGGTTGCTGTGAGCTAGGCTGATGCCACAGCACTCTAGCCCGGGCAACAGAGCAAGACTCTATCTCAAAACAAAAAAAAAAAAAAAGAAAAGAAAGAAAAAAATAAAATAAAAACAAGATCTTTTATCTTAATAAATAATTCTCAGTATGATAAAACTTTCCTTAATTTTACATGAACTTCAAGGAAAGTACAATGAATTAATGAAAATCACAGATTATAAAACAATATTAAATGCATTTTATTATTTCCTGGTACATAGAATAACTTGAAATCAAGTAATAAAATATTCCATATGTTTTATGTAATCATATTTTAGAATGTATAATAAATATTTATAACTAAAATTCCAATAATTTAAAGTTGGATTTCTAATAGATTTAATGTTTATGAAAAGTTAATGTAAACAATTAAAATATTGTCAGTTATAGCCATGTTCATAATTTACTTCACTCATAAAACTGTCTTTGAATTTCTGAATGGAATTTGAATGTGTTGATTCTTTTATTAATATAGCCTGTATTGAAAACATAATCAGGGAATAAATGTGTTTCACTGATAATTAAGTCAAAATAACTTCCTGAAGTAGAAGTAAAATCAAGTTTGATAGTGGTCAACGAATTAATTTGTGCTCCCGTCCATCAGTCTAGAAGATCTTTGTTTTCACTAGAAATAATGCTTTATTTCAAAAATCCTTTATAATGGAATGTTACAGAATCTTGTAATTGGTCATATTTGGTAAAATGAGGTCAATGTCTAATTTTTATTTTATTACAATAGAAGAATAATTTTTCTTCTCTAATTACAAATTAGAATCACTTGGGGGAAGTTTAAACCATACTGATGTCTTGGCCACACCTTTAGATATTACAATTTAATAGGTCTCAGATGGGGCCTGAATATAGTTAGGCATCACAAGCTTCCCAGGTGATTCTAATATGTAGCCAGGGTTAAGAAATCTTTAAATGCTTTTAAAACTTTAGTGCTTGACTAGTCTTAAGGTGATGGTGGTGATTAATAAGAAGACACCTTTGGCCACAGCTGCTAAATTTTCAGGGCTAGTTTAGATCCTAGGAAACAGGAAGTCAACCTCCTTACCTTGAGACTCCATTTTGAATTAGTGTAAAAAAAGAATGGCATCAAAGAGCTTCCATTTAGTATTAGTAGATGCTAGCTAGCATCATTGGAATAAAATTTTTCCAATTCCTGAAATACATATACCTAGCAAGTGATATTACTTCCTTTTTACAAATGTAGAGACTAAGGATCGGCCAAATTTTAAATAGTTTGTCCAACATCACAGGCTGGTTTAGCCTAGGACTTGAAATTCTGGCTTCCACTCTTAACAATCCTTACTGCTTGGTTAAATGAGTTATATAAGTAAAATTCAGCAAGTATTGGTATTATTTGGTAGAATTTACAGTATTATGTCAAGGAATATACATGGCTTTTAAATCCTAACTTTCAGATTGTTTCCCATCAGGAACCTTTAACTTTTAATTATTATATCAAATAGGCCTAATAGAAACATACTGTCTGAGATTGAATAAGTAGATAATATTTAAATATTATGCATTAAGCCTTACAGGGAATTTATGTTCTTCATTAATATATGAAACCAGGATATTTGTATCCATTTTTTTTTTCGTAATGAATATGTGCTCCGAAAATCTTAATTACATTCTTTGGTAATTTGGAAATTGTCGTAGAGCTCTTTAATGACTTTAATTAGCCAAACTAGAAGTTTTAATGACTTCTGACTATTGGAATAATCACTTTATTTTTAGTTGGGTGAAATAAAAATCTTAAAATTCCCTTTTTAAACATTTTAAACCACAAAATTTTGTCTTTTGCCAACATTATACAGCACAGGTGACTTTGCCCAAGCATTGGTAAATCTGTGAGTGAATGGCTTACCCACTAGCAGGGACTGAAGGACAATGCCATCTTGTGAGCAATCTCAGCAGTTCTGTTATAGGATATTTAATGTTTTTGTTGGTTTTAAAGAAAATAGAAAGAGAAACCCGAAAGATAGCACACACAAGGGGCAGCTGTGATTCCCATTTGATGCCTTCCCTTTCCCCTGTGGCCTATCCCATGCCTGGTCATGAAGTGCCACCTTCTGTTACACATCCATCACCCTTTGGACAGGCTCAGCATGTACCCTCTCCTGGCTTCTCAGCTCTGAACTCATATTCAGTGTTGTGGCATCTCGCTGTTCAGCCTAAAACCTGGTTCACACCCATGCCATCAGTCCCCAGAGTTCAGTAGGCCTGATGGTTGAGTGGCCTCTCCCCTCAGCCCTGGCCTGAAGAGCCTGCCCTGCCCTCCGAGCAGATTGCAGTGCGGTTGTTTGACCAGGAGAGTTGTATAAAGTTGCCCGAGGGACCTGCAAAGCCTCCTGTGGCCACCCCTTCTGGACTCCACCGCAGTAGAACCCCCAGCCTCCAGGAGCTGAGGATGCAGTCATTGGTATCCTGCAGCAGCTGTTGAGACAAGAGGTGGAGGGGCTTGCAGGGGGCCAGTGTGCCCCCCTTAATGGAGACACCCCTCTGGATATGGTGGAACTTCAGTCCCTGATGACGGAGATATCTAGAACTCTGAGTGCCCCAGAGCATAATTCTGGGACTTCCCACCTTCCTCGACTGTTACAGCACCCTGGACAGCCAAAGGCCTGCCTTCCAGAAGAGTGTGGGGAACCACAGCCCTGCCCAGCACAGTCAGGGCCCCCAGAGTCCTACTGTAGGACTGAGCCTGACATCCCAGAGCCCTCTGCCCGGGAACAGCTTGAAGTATCAGAGCCCTGCCCTCTAGCAGAGCCCAGACCCCTCCAGGTCAGCCCCCAGGGACAGGCTGGACCCTCAGAGCCCTGCACTGGGGTAGAGCCGGGGACATCAGAGGCCTGCTCCCTGGATTCTAGACTCTGGAGTCCAGCCTACCTCCCTCCTGCAGTCAGGGGACTCCAGCGACCACCACTCCAGAGTCCAGCCTACCTCCCTCCTGCAGTCAGGGGACTCCAGCGACCACCACTCCAGAATCCAGCCTACCTCCCTCCTGCAGTCAGGAGGCTCCGGCAACCACCGGCCTGATCTTCTCTTCCCAATACCCACTTTGTGCTATCCTCCCTGTCCACTCACTCCAGTCTCTGAGGCACTCTGAACAAGCCAGGCAGGCCCCAGCAGTCTGGCCCCTTGAGCCTTGGCCCTGAGGCAGCGCCTCAAATCGTGTCTAACCACTCCGCTACTTCCAGGAGGCTCACCTGGATGATGAATGTGCTTTTTACACCAGCCGAGCCCCTCCCTCAGGCCCCACCCAAGTCTGCACCAACCCTGTGGCTATGTTACTTGAATGGCAGGATGCCCTGTGTTTTGTTCCTGTCAGTTCTACTGCCCCTCAGGGCTCTCCTTCGTGAGGCACCCTCCTCCACTCACCCCTGCCCTGCTTGCTTTTTACTTTTAGTCCTTATTTATAGTTAGTCTGCTCCATGGTAATGGGAGCTGACACCCTTTTGTCCTTTAATAGTTTCTAAAGTGTCTAAAAAAAAAAAAGTCTCATACTCAACAATTATAATAATACTAGAACAATAGTAGGGAAAGGAACTTGTTATGGTTTTTTTCTGATCAAAGAGAGGTTTGTTATGTTTTTTTGTGATCAAAGAGAGGTTTCTTAATTCAAATGGAAGTGGATAGATGCTGTTCTACAACTATCAGCTTCCTGATGCCTAATGATAAAATGATGAAAGCCCTGGCTTTCTATTGCAGCAAAAAGGATTATTTTCTTTAATTGGTCTCTGGTGCACTGCTACTATCAGCTCTCCCATGGTTCTGATGCTGAAGTTTTCTGTGGTTCCCAGTTCTAGTTTCTGCATGCACCAGTCCTCAGAAGTATTTCTCCCTATTCTTCTCCCTTGGGTGTATAACTCTGAAAAATCCTGAGGAGTTTTATAGTGGAAGCTAGTGTAATCAAAACATTAAAAGTACAGAATTTCATATATCAAAGAATTTTAAAGATTTGGATTCATTAGTTTATGAAAGCTTATTTTAAAAATATCTTTGCGTATGCTAACATATAAATTATAAAAGCAAATATTTAAGTATTTCAATAAGTATACAGTTTCTTAGAACTAAAATCATTCAATTCCAGTAAATGCTATCTTTTTTTTTTTTAAAGGTACCAGTATTTTTTGCAAATTAAACAAGACATTCTTACTGGAAGGTGGGCTATTTTAATTCTTTTGTAATGGACTTTAAAAGTGCTTTTAATTCTGTATTGTTTAAATAACACATGATCATTACAAACAAATTATCTATCAAAAAATGGTTATGTATAATGTGAATTCCTTTCATCAGATAAGTTCATTTTTTAAGAGTTAAAATTAAATCACATAGAAGCTTCAAGTGTAAATAGTATAACAAATTATAGCACTTTTGAAATTAACTGCATTTAACTTTAGTTATATTTTCTATTTTGTTTTAGATTGCCTTGTCCTTATAATACCGCTGCCCTTTTAGCTTCATTTGCTGTTCAGTGTAAGTATCAGCCTACTTTTAGGTCAATTAGCATATGACTTTAGAGTCTGTGTTAATAGTACATTGCCTTTAATGGGGGCATTCTGTAGACATGTTACTATGCAGAAAATAGTGACTGCAGAAGGCAATTTAATGAAATGTCCAATTAACAATTACTGTGATTTTTGAAAAAAATGGTCTCTGAAATTCTTGGATACCTACAAAAATGTTAAATAGACTGTTGTAATTTGCTTAAGTGGTTACATTAGAAACATAAATATTTTACATCTATAAACACAATGGAATTAATGACATTGCTGATCTGATTATAATAATTGAAAAATATATTTCTTAAAGTATGAATATTTTCCTTCCTTTATTAGCTGAACTTGGAGACTACAATCAGTCAGAGAACTTGCCAGGCTACCTCTCAGATTATTCTTTCATTCCTAATCAACCTCAAGATTTTGAAAAAGAAATTGCAAAATTACATCAGCAACATATGTAAGGATTTATTTAGTTTTTTGTTTATTTGGTAAACTTCTTAATAGCATCCTTTCTAGAAAAATGTTTTAAATTATTTCTGATTTGATGGTTATATTTGTTTAATATAGACTCATTACCATTATCTAAAATAATAAAGATGGTTGTAAAGAAATATGGGTGATCTACACAGAAGAATCATTGCTTATTTCATAGAATATATGAAGTTTGTTTTAATTTCTGTTAAGAACTATAAAGCTGTATGTAAACAGAAATATATTTCCTATTACAGAAAGTTGTCACTTCTTTAAGAAAGAATTTTAGAATATTACTAGTTAAGTATATAGATCAGAATGCATAGTAATTCTTTCTCAGTTTTTAGTTATATGAAAGGAGTTGATTCTGTTTGGTAATGGAGCCAAGAGGAAGAAGAAAAGGAACTCGATGTAATACTAAGTTACTAAAATATATTTGTTAAAAACAGTACAGACTGAGCATCCTTAATCTGAAAATTTGAAATTTGAAATACTCTAAAATCTGAAACTTTTTGAACACTGATACTACACCACAAATGGAAATTCTACATCTGCCCTTATGTGATGAGTTGGAGTCAAAACAAGTCAAAAACTTTTTTTCATGCACAAATCATCAAACATATTGTATAAAATTACTTTCAGGCTATGTGTATAAGGTATAAATGAAAATAAGTGAAGATATATCTCATGTGTATACAGATGTTTCAAAATCTGAAAAAATCATAATCTGAAATACTTCTGAACCCACACATTTTAGATAAGGGTTACTCAACTTGCAGCACTTTTTCATTCATAACACTGTTCAACTTTGATTTTTTTGTGAATCCAGTTTTCTGTAACATAGTTTCTTTCAGGAAGCGATTCCATGGCCGGGCTTCACGCCTGTAATCCTAGCTCTCTGGGAGGCCGAGGCGGACGGATTGTTTGAGCTCAGGAGTTCAAAACCAGCCTGAGCAAGAGCGAGACCCCGTCTCTACTAAAAATAGAAAGAAATTAATCGGACAACTAAAAATATATAGAAAAAAAAAATTAGCTGGGCATGGTGGCGCATGCCTGTAGTCCCAGCTACTCGGGAGGCTGAGTAGAAGGATGGCTCGAGCCCAGGAGTTTGAGGTTGCTGTGAGCTAGGCTGACGCCATGGCACTCCAGCCAGGGCAAAAGAGTGAGACTCTGTCACAAAAAAAAAAAAAAAAAAAAAAAGAATGGGAATGGGAGAGGAAAGGGAAGATGGGTGGGTACAGTAAGAGATGTTGGGGCCCAGAGAGAGAAAAAAACCCAGAAAGCTCCAAGGAGTATGCTCAAGCCTGCCTTGTTCTGTCACCTACTAA
>CAUYSK010123826.1:0-14541 GCA_963575035.1 Avahi laniger
GATCGCTTGAGGCCAGGAGTTGGAGACCAGCCTGGGCAACATAGCAAGATCTCTGCCCCTACAAAAATAAAATTAAATTAAAAATTAGCCGGTCTCCAGCCTGAGCAAGAGCGAGACCCCGTCTCTACCAAAAATAGAAAAAAATTAATTGGACAGCTAAAAATATATAGAAAAAATTAGCTGGGCATGGTGGTGCATGCCTGTAGTCCCAGCTACTTGGGAGGCTGAGGCAGGAGGATCGCTTGAGCCCAGGAGTTTGAGGTTGCTGTGAGCTAGGCTGACGCCATGGCACTCACTCTAGCCAGGGCAACAAAGTGAGACTCTGTCAAAAAAAAAATTAGCCAGTCTCAGGCAGGAGGATCACTTGGGCTCAAGACTTTGAGGTTGCAGTGAGTTATAATCACACCACTGTATTCCAGCCTGGGTGATAGAGCAAGACCAGTCACTAAAAAAATAAAGAAAGAAGAAGTACTTGTACTTCCTCCCAATAGCCCGACATGGAGGTGCTCTTACTGTCATCATTTTAGAGGAGAGTGAACAGGCTCAGGAAGGTTGGTTTCTGCCCAAGGCCCCAGCCACACAGAGTGGATGCTTGAACATAGTCTGAATCCAGCGTCCAGACTGCTAACTGCTGGGCCACTCGGCTGCTCTCCAGGAGGAGACCAGGGAACCAGTGCCTGCCACCGTGGGGTGGAACAGGTGGCCCCACAGGAAAGCCCTCCCTGGGGAGTCTGAGTTGACTATCCCGGCTGTCCTGGGCTCTCATAGGATGGTTGGGACCAGAGGCCACCCTGAGCCCCTGCCAGCAGCCAGTGGAAGGTCCAGCCTCCAAGACTCCCAGTTCAGGGCAAGAGGTGGGCTTGTAGGTGCTGAGCCTAGGCACTGGGGCCTACCGTGAGCAGATGTGCCTTGTGCAAACGTGAGTCTGTCGCAGGGAGGTGGGCACGTGGGCATGGTTGCATATGTGAGCCCTGGGTGGGAGAGAGTGCAGCAACTGCACCGCCCACGGTGGGGAGGGGGAAGGGCTGGGGGTGGCCTATGGGCCAGGGAAACCTGGCCACAGCCCTGCCGTCTACTGGCCTCATAGGCGCCGTGGGCTCAGCAGCCTCTCTTCGAGGCGCCCCCACTGTCCCTTCCTCACCACAGCCCTCTCCAGACCCCCAGCCTGCCCGGGCTGCCTGGCTTGGCAGGCTGGACTCATCAGCCAGAGGTGCCAGCCAGGAGGGGTTGGCTGGGCAGGGGACAGGCCAGCAGACAGGCACGGAGTGGGGCTTCCTGGACTAGGTCCAGGGGCCAGGACTGAGTCACTGTCATCCCCGCCAGCTCAGTGGGGTCTACAGGCTCGCTGGGGCAGTGATGCCTGGTGTCCAGACACCCTCTCGTGCGTCTCCCAGGCCTCTCCTGTCCACTCCGTACCCACCTTGCTGCCAGGCCCCAGCACGTGGCTCTGGCTCAGGCTCATCCGCCTAACCCCCAGGCGTGGAGAGCTGCTCCCAGCCCCCCGGGTCCCCTCCTTAGCCAGCTCCTGCAGTCCTGCTCTGCCCATCCTGAGTGGTGGCACCTCTAGTCTGTCCCCCAAAGTTAGAGTCTGTGCTGTGGCAGCTGGGAGGGCCTCCTGTGAGGAGTGGGCCCAGGACTGAGCCTTCACGGAACAGCAAAGACTCTTGGAGAGGTTGAGCATGGGTGACCTGACCCTGTGTGTCACCGTCCCTCATGGAAGGAGGAAGGGGTGGCTCTGAGCTTGGAGACTCAGACCCACTCTGGCAAGCCGATCCTCAGTTGGGGACAAAGGGCCTGTCTCCCAGGGCGGTCTGTGTGGTCTCAGGATACACAGGGTGGGGGTGGGAATAGCCTGGCTCTTCTTGTGGACACCTCCAGCCTGTCAGACAGGGTCTGATACACTGTGGCCTCTGCCACTTGCTGTCTGTAACACTCTGGCCTCTGCACCCTGTGCTCCCTGTGACACAGCAACTCATTCTGGGCTCCCCTGCCAGCCACGCCCACGTTTTGGCCCTGGCTCCCCACTTTCCCCAGCTGTGTTTGGGCTGGGCCTAGGGTACCCTCCTGGCCCTTGCTGGGGGAATATCTGAGCACTCCAGGCCTGGCGCCAGGGCCCCAGTCGCTGACAGGGATGGAGAAGCCTTGGAGGCCAGCCGGGGGGCTGCACCGGCTGTCGGCACCCATGATGGATGAGGGGCAGAGAGGGCCAGGGAGGGGCTAGACTCCTGCCAGGGGACGCCAGGGGCCATCCCGCTCCCCAGGTCTGTAGGCAGAGCCTCTGCCACTCACAGCCCAGGGGCCAGGGAGAGGGCCCCACCCAACAGGGTGTTTAAAGGCCCTCAGTGTGTCGGCCTTCCCACTCCGCCTGGCGTCATGGGCACCTGGGCCTTCCCCGCTGCCTTGTTCTTCCTGTGCTGGACTCCGGAGAGCCTGCAAGGCGGTGAGGGGCTGGGGGCTGCGGGCCCGGGTGGGGTGCTGGCCAGATGCTGGGGTTCTGGAACAGGGGGCCAGGTATGGGAAGCCTGAGCTGGGCAGAAAATTCAGACTGGGAGGGTTTTGGGGGGCTGGGATAGATGTCTGGGGCCTGCCTCACTCAGCCTCCAGGGCCCCCAGCCCCAAGTCAGTGCTCCCCTGCTCCTCCAGGCCTGCCCCCTGCCTCCTGGGCTGGGGGAAGGTAAGTGCACCCTCTGGCACTGGGGCAGGGAAAGGGCAGGTCTCTCCCACCACAGGGGTCTGGGAGCTCTCTGAGGGACAGCCTGGGTGTCCCCAGCTCTGGGACTCCAGGGCGGCACCCAGGGGAGCAGTGGGTGCTGTCCGCCCAGAAGGGATTCTTGTCAGTGGTGGGGAGCACAGACCCCCACGGCCTTGGTGGAGCCGAGGTGGGCATGAGAACATCCGACCCGATGAGGGGCCTGGAGCTGGGTCCTGAAGGGTGGGCAGCTGTGACAGGAGGGAGGACACTGCTGGCAGCCAGAAGAGACAGGCCCAGGAGGGGGACAGGAGGGAGTAGACAATGCGAGCTGAGGGGGACGAGGACCTAGGGGTGGCAGGAGCGGCTCCCTCCTGAAACCTGACGCATCCGCGCTGCGGGAGAGACGGTGGGAGGAGATTTCCAGGAAGTGGGTGCGTGGGCTCTGCCCCACCCGCCCGGGTACGGCCCGGACACCTTCCTCCAGGCCCAGGGACCCTCCAGCCTCACCTGTCCCTGGCATCAAACTGCTCGCCTGTGACCAGCAGGGAACAGGCCGGGGGAGGGAGAGGTGAGCCTTCTTTGCGCCTCCTGAATCCCCGGCTTCTCCCAACCCCGCAGGCTTGGGGAGCCCTGATGGCTACGGATCAGGTAAAGCTGGCTGAGGGGCAGGCAGGGTGGGGTGCCCCAACTCCCGGCCTTCCTGCCCCCCAGCCTCAACCTCTCACTTCTCCACAGGCTACGGCCCCCCCAGTGGTCTGGGAGCTGGTAAGGGCTGGCACGCAGGAGGGAAGGCGCCTGGGGCAGATGCTGAGTCCCCACAGGCCCGCTGCTGAGAATGACTGTGGGCCAGGAAGGGGGCTCTGGGGAGAGCCTGAGGGAGGGGCTCCTGGGTCCCCCACCTACTCCCATCTCTCCCCCAGGCTTTGGGGGGGATGTGAAACCACAGAAGCCAGGTAAGCCCTGCCCCAGCCCCAGCTGGCTCTGTCTCCCCATCTTTCTCTCACACCCCCAGCTGGATCTGTCCCCCCAGGACTCAGGAATGGGAACGGCCTGGCAGCCCAGCCAGGTGAGGGTGGGAGGGCCTGGGGGTGTCCTCTTCTTTCTCCCTCCCAGGCCTTGGAGGGAAGGGGTGGGATTGGTGGATGATTAGGGGGGTGTATTGGGAGCCTTTCACGTTTGCTCATGTCCCCCGCCTCATGTGGGACCCCAAACCCACCCAGCTCATCCCTCCCTCCCCAGCAGGCCTGTCATCTCAGAATGGCTACCCAGCAGGTAGGAGTCAGTGGGTGGGGAAGGGGGAGCTGGGAGCCCGAACTCCAGGGGCATCCCAGGGACAGGGGACTCCTGAGACCCTCATGTGACCCCCTGTCTCCTTCTCAGGCACGGGAGGGGGTGTGAGCCCAGAAGCCAGGTGAGAGCTGGCTCCGGCCTGTCCCTGGCTCCCTCTGAAGCCCCCGTCCGCTCACTGTTCCCTCTGCCTCTGTCTCCCCAGGATATGGAACCGGGACAGCTGCGGCCTTCCCAGGGGTGGGAACCCGGCCAGGTGAGGCACCTGGGGCAGGACCCTGGGCTCATGGAGGGGAAGGAGGGGCACAGAACTGTGGTGAGGGAACTGTGAGGGGTGGTGAGGCTCAGGAAGTAGGGCTCAGCCGTCTGTCTCTCCCCAGGCCTGGGCCTGGGCGTGAAACCTCAGAAACTGGGTGAGTGGAGGCCCCGCCCCGCCCCATCTTGGTTCTCTGGGCCCTTTGTTCCTCAGCCTGGCCCAGTCGTGGCTTATGGCCCTTGTCTGTCTCCCCAGGATTAGGAAGCAGAACCGGCTTGGGAGTTGGAGCCTTTCCAGGGACAGGAACCCTGCCAGGTGAGGGGGCCTGGGGCAGGCGAGGAGGGCTGGGGTCCCAACACTGATTCATAGGGGAGGGGCTGGCTGTGGCCAATGTCATCCTGTTCTCTCTCCCCAGGCTTGGGAGGGGGAATGAAACCTCAGAAGCCAGGGGAGGAGGGACCCTGCCCCTTGCCCTGCCCCCCCAATGCTGTGTCCGCCTCTCTGCCCTGTTCACATCACCCCCTGGGAGTGGCCTGCTGGTGGCACTCCTAGGACTTCAGATGTGTGTCAGGCTTGGGGGGTTCTTCCAGCCTGCTCTCTGGGCAGAGGTCCTGCAGTGGGGACACCGTGGGCCTACCTCCAGCCTCTGCCTCCCTGTGGCCCAGGTCCAGGCTGGGGAGGGTGGGTGGGCGCTGGGGCTCCAGGCTCCCTTACTTGGTCCCTGTCTCTTCCTCAGGCTTGGGGGGGGCTGTGAAACCCCAAAAGCCAGGTGAGCCCTGCTCTGTCCCTCTGTCCCTGTCACTCCCACAGCCCTGGCCTGGCAGCCCTTATCCTTCCTGCTCTGTCTCCCAGGATTTGGCAACGGGAATGGCCTGGCAGCCGGGGCCTTCCCAGCGGTCAGAGCCCAGCCAGGTGAGGGCACCTGGGCCAAAGTGGGTTCTAGGAATGAGGGGTGGGGAGCTAGAGGGTCAGGGATCCTGGGGGCAGAAAACTGATGGTGGGGGGACAATGGGGGAGTCACACATGGCTCAGCCTCTCTGGCTCCCCGCCAGGCTCGGGAGGGGGTGAGAAGCCTCTGAAACAGGGAAGACCCAGATCTCGCCCGCCCTCCCCACAGCCCTCCTCACGCTGCTTTTCCTCCCCAGGATGCGGCAATGGCAATGGCCTAGGGACGCAGCCAGGTGGGGGTGGCAGGGGCTGGGGCTGCTGGGAGGGAGAGGTTAGGGTCACCAGCCACAGCCTGGGTCCCAGCAGGTGGCTCTTGCGGGTCCATTCATTCGACACTCTCCCCTGAGCACCTTCCCTGAGGACCCCGGGCTGGTCAGGGCTGGCCATGCCCGGACTCACAAGCCAAGAACCCAACGTGCAGTTGCCCACTGTGGTCGGGCCTGGCCGGGTCCATGGGCGGGGAGGGGCAGGCCGGCCAGCTCCCAGCTCATCTCCACTTCCGTGCCACTCCTCTACAGGTCTTGCAGCGCAAAACGGCTTTGGACCAGGTAAAGAGGGGCTGGGGATGGGAGTGGAGAGCCCAGGCCTATGTTTCCGGGAGGAGGCCCAGAGATGAGAGGCCCTCAGCTGCTCATCTCTCGCCTAGGCTTTGGAGGAGATGGAAAACCCCAGAAGCCAGGTGAGCCCTGCCTGTCCCTGTCCCTGTCCACTGCCTCTTTATCTGCCTGCCTGCCCCCAAGTCCCAGGTCTCTCTTTCTCCCTGTGTTCTGTCTCCCAGGATTTGGGAACAGGCTGGGAGCTGGGGCCCAGCCAGGTGAGGCCCTGGAGTTGTGGGAGTGGGGGGGTGGTCACAGGGGATCACCGATGTGGGGACCTGGTCTGGTTCTGAGGACAGAGGAGAGGCTCAGGGGGATCACGGGTAGTGTCCCCCTTGCTGCCCCCAGGCCTCGGAGGAGAACCCCAGAAGCCAGGTGAGAACCACCCTCTTGCCCCCCAACATGGCCTCACACAACAAACACTCATTGCACAGAACAGTCCATGGGCTGCCACCGTGCCGGGGCGGGGAAGCAGCTTGGAGCACACCTGTGGGCACTGTGGGCTGCGGCAGTGGAGGCCAGGAAGGAAACTAGCGGGGGCTCGAGCTCGGGCATTGAGAGGGACCAAAGAGGCATCGGCTCTAGAAATACCTGCTTGGAGCCCAAGGTGACAGGAGCTAATGCCTGGAAGCTCTGGCTGCCGAGGGAAAGAAGTTTTTCCAGCTGGTTGGCATGGTGGTGGCAGCAACGCCCAAGGACCCAGGCAGCTAGACATGGTGTCCAAGGCTCTGGGGGCTGGACCCGAGAGAGGTGGAGGGCTTATCACCAAAGACTGGGGACAGCCACCTGCCAGGGGTGAGCAGAAGGAAGGAACCCGAGAGGGGCCTGAGAAGCCGCAGAGAGGAGGCGCAGGGAGTGCAGGTCATCGGCCGTGGGGAGCAGAGGTGCAGGGAGCAGAGTGGCCTGCATGTCAAAGGCACACCACCGAACAGATGGCCCCTCAGAGACCAGCGGGACATGGTGGGAAGGAGATGTGGGATCGGTTCCTTCAGGACAGTGTCGCAGAAGTGAGGACGAGGACGTGTGAGGGCAGGGTGGCCCAAGCTCTGTCTGCCTGCCTCATGTCCCCTCCCTCACTGCTGTCACTGCTGCTGGGACCACGGCTGGGGGGAAAGGCTGGTGGTCTCCTCAGGTCCCTTTCTCTTCTTTCACAGGCCCCTCAGCTCCAAACAGCTATGGACCAGGTAGGGGCGGCCGGGGTTCTAGGGAGGCCAGAAGTGAGCCCCGGGCCCCTCACCTGCTCCTGTCTGTCCAGAAGGCTATGGGGGGGGTGCTCAGCCTGACTCTTTCTGCCTCCCCCCAGCCCCTGAGCTCCCTTCCCCTCTCACCTCCACCTTGATCTGTCCCCCAGGATTCAGGAATGGGAACGGGAATGGGCTAGGAGCCCAGCCAGGTGAGACGGGTAGGTTCTGGGGGTGGGTACATCTGTGGTCCCTTCCCTGCCTCCCTCCCAGGCCTTGGAGGGCCAGAGTTGGCAAATAGCTGAGGGGCATTGGGAGGAAGCTTCCAGGACTCTGGGTTTCTGACTCAGTTCAAGAGGGGGGACCTTCACCTTCACCCCGGCTTGACCCCAAATACCCCCATCCACCCTTTCCTCTCCCCACAGTCTTGGCAGCTCTTAACGGATTTGTCACAGGTAGGAGCAGGGCTGAGGGGCTGGGGGGACTTTGGGATGGGGCCCTGGAGTGGCTCACCCGATCCCCACATCTCCTCCAGGCTTTGGAGGGGGCGCGAGGCCCCACAAGCCAGGTGAGGCCTGCCCTGGTCCCACCTCTCCATCCATGGGCCCTGAAGCCAAAAGCACCCCTCTGCCTCCCCTCCCTCCTCCCTTTCTCCAGGACATGGGAAGGGGCTGGGAGCTGGGGCCTTCCCTGGGGCAGGGGCCCAAGCAGCTGGGGACACCTGGGGCAGAGTGAAGGGCTGGAGTGCGGTGGGGGGCCTGGGAGGACAGAAGTGGTCTGAGAAGTGGGGAGAAGAGTGGGACTGGGCGTTGCCTCTGAAGCCTCAGAAGCCAGGCGGGGAGAGTCCCCAGCACCCCTACCCTGTCTCTAAGGCTGTCCCTGTGTGCGATGCCTCCTCCTAAAACCCCCCACATACCACCCCTCATGCCCAGCCATTTCTCCCCCAGGGTATGGCACTGGAAATGGGCTGGGAGCCTGGCCAGGTGAGGGCAGCTGGGCCGGGGTCCTGAAGTGTTGGGAGGTGTGGCGGGTGGAGGGGGGCTGAGGCGACAGGGACCAGGAAGAGGGCTGGGGGCTGCGGTCAGGGCGCGGCTGGCTGGAGTCAGTGTCAGCCCCTCTCTGTCTCTCCCCAGTCCTAGGAGCGGGCGCCAAGCCCCAGAAGCCAGGTGAGCCCACCCTCCCTTCATTCACACCCCACCTGGAACTGCCCCTTGCAGTTTGGAGCAGGATCAGGCATGGGGCCCAGCCAGGTGAGGGGGTCTCTCCCATCTCTGCCCAGGCTCCAGAATGGGCCAGATAAAGGGGCGGGGGGTGTCTCCAGGATCCATGGTTTCTGACTTGGCCCTGGAGGGGGGGACCATGGGCCCTCCACCCCTGCCTTAGCCAGGGCCCCAAGTCCCTGCTCACCCCTCCCTCCACACAGGCTCCCCACTGAGAGTGGCTATGACCTACCCCTACTACTGAGTGGGGGGTGGGGAAGCCGGAGAGTGGGGAGGGAAGAAAGAGGTGGGTTCCCCAGACCCTGCTCCTGCAGCCTGAGAGAGGGTGGAGTTGGCGACTGAATGACAGTGCCAAGAGTTCAGGTCCCCAGCTGGGAGGACAGGGGACCAGCCCCAGCCCCTTCTGCTCCTTGGCTCCGCCAGCCATGGACCAGGTAGGGGAGGCTGGGGTGGGCACAGAGGCAGATGCCAGGGGTCTAGAGCAGAGGCCCCAGGGTGGGGGGCAGCATGGGTACCACACCCACCCCATCCTTCCAGGCATTGGAGAGGGCATGAAATGACAGAGGCCAGGTAAGCCTTGAAACTGCCCACTCCCACCCCCAGCCTGTCCCACCCCGTTTCCCCAGGTTACAGGAACCGGCTGGGAGTGGGAGCCTTCCTGGGTAATGGAGCCCAGCCAGGTGAGAGAGTCAGGGTAGGACCTGGGGGGCGGGGCGGGGGGCAGTGCTGGGTCCTGGGGAAGAGGCAGGGTGGGTCTGCCTGCCAGTCATTCTCTGGTAGGGGGCTGAAACCTCCAAAGCTGGTCGAGTACCCCCCAGGTCTCCCACTTCAAGCCGACCTCACACCCTGCTCTCCTGCAGGGTACACGCCAGGCCACGGGTTGGGGCTCCCTGCAGGTGAGTGTGGAGGACCCAGTGGGGGAGGGTTCACTACCTGCGAGGCCAGCTGGGGTCTGAACTGGCCTTTCTGTCTCTCCCCCGGCCTGGGAGGGAGTGTGAAGCCTCCGAAGCCAGGCGAGTGAGAGAGCCACCCTCTCTGTCTGGTACCTTTCCGGTCGCTCCTTCCAGAACAATCCCCCCTACCCTGGACTGCCCCTCACAGTTCTGCTTTCCTCTCTAGGATATGGCAACGGAAATGGGCTGGGGGCCCAGCCAGGTGAGGCCACAGGGACCGGGGTGGGGGCCCAGGAGGGGGTGGGAGGAGGTTGCTAGAAGGTGGAGGGGATGGGTGGACAAAGAGCTAGAGCCCCGTCACCTGCCTGGGTCACCTTGTGCTGCAGCAGCCCGTGGCCTGTGGGAGTTGGGCTCTTTCCAGTCTGGCGAATGTTCCCCCTGGATGCTGGGTCTGCCCCAGAAGCCACCACAGGCTGGTGGCTTGGCCAGGCCAGGATCCACTCCCTTCCCTTCCTCCCCGGCTTAGGTCCCTGCAATGCCGGCATTGCTCCACTGCTCCTTCCCAGGCCCCCCCCTCCAGGGGTCCCTTCGGATAAAGGGGGCAGCTGGGGCCTGAAGCGCCAGCCCCCGCCCCCAGTGCAGAATGGCAAGTTCCCGGGTGAGTATGGTGTGGGGGCCCCAGGGGGCGGGGCACCAGGAAGCACTTGGGCCTAGGAGGGGCTGGGCCTCTCCCCATGTGCCAGTCTGTCATGTCCTCTGACACCGAGGCCCAGAGAGGGCAGTGACACTGAGTGAGCTGAGGGAAAGCCTGAACTCTGGCCCTGAGACCCCAGGTGACCTCAATCCAGCAGCTCCCTCACTCCCCACCCCACAGCAGGCTGCAGCCCTCCCAAGCCCTGTGCTGGGCTCACCCCTGTCCCCCTGACTTTCTTCCTAGCACCCACCCCAGCTGTCCAGTGGGGAGCAAAACCTCAGAAAACAGGTGTGAGTCTGCCTGCCCACAGGCCCCACATCCCAGAGGGCCTAAACCCTCAACTGGGTCTATTCCGCTGTCCCCATACCAGATCAGGGTCACTCCATCACCCTTGTTTCCCAGGCTGCCTCAACTTTTCAAGCACCCTAAGGCCAGGAAGTCCCTCCCTGGATCTACCCTCAGTCTCTCTTGCTGCGTTCTAAGCTTTCTTCTGGTTCTGTTTCCTGTGGATAGGGAGAGTACCTTTTTCCCCTCAGAGTCCCTAAGGTCCACACTTGGCCCCCAAAGAGTCAGGGAAAGTCTGGGCCCTTCCCACTGACCTCCACACTCCTCACAGGGTACCAGCCTCCAAATGGCTATGGACCAGGAGCAGAACTGGGTGAGGAGGTCCTTCTCTGGAGTTCTTCCTCTCCTCCCTTCTCCTCCCCTCCTTTTGCCTTCCCTCTTTCCCCTCCTCTTCCCTCTGCCAGCCCAGGAAGAGGGGAGGCAAAGGCTGTGACTATCTCTGACCGCCATCTCTGACTCACAGTTTCCTCTCTCGCAGGCTTTGGCGGTGGCCTCAAGCCACAGAAAGTTGGTGAGTCCTCCTGGGCCCCCACCTTGGGCGTGAGCTGGCATCTCTTTCCTGGCGAGCCCCTCTCTCCTCCTGTCTCTCTGTGTCTGTGTCTCTTTCCTTACTTACCTCCCGCACGTTTGCTATGCGCTGGTGGCCGGAAGCAGGTGTGATCAGCCTCAGGTGAGGGTAGGGCGATGGACTGGAGCCAGGCGGAAAGGGAAGAGCCAGTGAGGACGTTGCCCAGAGGGAGTCAGAGAAGCCTTCCTGGAGGCAGGGCTGGTTGGTTGGTTGGTTGGTTGGGGGTGGTGGTGCTCCGTGCAGGCGGAGCAGCACCAGTGAGACCTCTCTAGGTCACCTCCCAGTCAGTCTGTCTGCCTGAGTCTCCCCGTCTCTCCATGCGCTGGTCACCTGCCTCCCCAGGGCTGCCAACCTCACTCCTGCAGGTTCTGGTTATGGGAATGGGCTTCTGGGAGCAGGGTCTTCCCTGAGGCCACTGGCAGCCAGGGGGCTGGGGAGCCGGGCTGGGGGTGGGTGCTAGGCTGGGGGCGCTGCCCTGCCTCTGACTTCCTCTTTCCTCCTCCAGGGTTCCCTGGGGCCGTTGGCTTTAGGAATGGTGAGTCTGGTGAGTCCGACCCAGGGGACAAAGTGCACTGAGGGGCAGGGACGTCCCCAGGTGCTTGGCAGGAAAACCCAGAATTTTTTGCAGGGTATGGGGAAGCTCTTGTGTACCCCAAAGCAGCAGCTCCAGCCCCTGAAGGAAATGGTAAGAAAGGAGTGTTCGGGGACCAGGTGGAGTGGGTGGGCTGAGGACTGGGGGGAAGGGGTGCCCATGCCAGCTGTCCTCCCACAGGCCAGGCTGGCGCGCTGCAGGGCTCTCCCTGGCCCGTCCTCCAGGCCTGGAGGGCTGGCTTGAAGCTTGGGTATGGGGCCAGAGGCGAATACACAGAGGTCGGAAGCCAGCCGGGTAATGGAGTGTGTGGATGAGAGGACGGCACTGGGGGGCTCAGGGAGCCCTGGGCCCAGGACCACCCCACGGCCCTGCAGAGAGGGCAGGAGGGAAACTGCAGGAAAGGATGGGGCTGGAAAAGAGGCCAGTGGAGCTGAGGACCCTGAGTGCCAGCTGGGCCAAGATTGGGAGGTGATGGAACTGGGGACAAGGGCCATCGGGGATCCAGTTCCCCCACCTTCCTTCCCACCCCAGGGCCCTATGCACAGCTAAGGCCAGAACTGAGTCCTGGGCCCTTCGGTGAATCTCCAGGGCCTGGCGTGAAGCTGGGGTGGACAGGAGAATTCCTCTGGTGACCTGAGTGCCCCTGGTTTTTCTCTCTGTGCCTTAGGGAGCCCTGAGCAGAACAGAGGCAACAACGGCCAGCTGGGAAATGGTTACGGAGGTGAGAGGGAGCCACAGAGGCCCACATGCCCCATGCCCAAAGGGCCACCATTGTTACCCTCCAGCTGCACTGGGGGATGCCCCCAGCGCTTGGCAGGGATAGCAGGCTCCCAGCCACCTGTAGGTGACTGCTGAGTGACTGACCTCAGAGGCCAGGGGAGGGGAGGGCTCAAGCCGCCGGGGAGGTGAGGAGGAGATAAGACCTCCCCAGGGACCTGCCCTCCCTAGTCCCTGCTCTGCCTCTTCCCAGGCCTCTGCCCTCTTGGGAAATGCTGAGCACTGGGGCCCGTCTGTCCTGAGGGCCTCTGCATGGGAGCCTGGCCTGCCAGCTGGAAGGCCACACCCTCGGACTCGGCCCCTCATTCTGCCTGGCCTGGGGTCTCCTCCAGGCTAGAAGTATTAATAAAGGCCAAGTACTTCCCCTGTTTGCCTCTGTGTGCCATTCGAGAGGGTTGCAGACTGGGGAGCGGTGGCATGGGCCTGCAGTCACCACCCAGCACCGCATTTATTCATTCCACAAACGCCACTGTTGCTATGTGCCAGGGACCACGTTCCAAATGGGAGAGACCATGACAACAAAACAGACTCAGTGCCTGCCCTCAGGGAGGGGACATTACTTGGTCACTGCCCAGTGGGGGAACCACATCCAAGTTAGGGGACTTATGTATGGAAAAGAACAGTTCATTATTTGTACTTTAATTTATAATTAGTTTATTAAAGTTATTAAAGAAAAATCTCAAGGCCAGGCGCGGTGGCTCATGCCTGTAATCCTAGCACCCTGGGAGGCTGAGGCAGGTGGATCGTTTGAGCTCAGGAGTTTGAGACCAGCCTGAGCAAGAGTGAGACCCCGTCTCTACTAAAAATAGAAAGAAATTTGCTGGACAACTAAAAATATATAGAAAAAATTAGCCGAGCATGGTGGCGCATGCCTGTAGTCCCAGCTACTCGGGAGGCTGAGGCAGAAGGATCACTTGAGCCCAGGAGTTTGAGGTTGCTGTGAGCTAGGATGACGCCATGGCACTCTAGCCGGGGGCCACAAAGTAAGACTTTGTCTCAACAAAAAAAAAAAAGAAAAATCTCATTTTCTTTAACCCTTTTCAGTTGTCTTCCAGATGTCATTGTATTGACTAATAATTTGGATGTAAAACTCACTTTCATTCCTCAATTAATGTTCAATTAGGTTATAAATTTCACAGCTCAACTTCTCCCTAAATATTTAGCACACCTTAAAAACTCTGGTGAACTAAATTCCCTTAGACATCTCAGACAACAACTACAAACGTTATCTACTTGATTCCTTTGATTCTCTTAATGGAACAGGGGCACAAATCCAACAACCAACATCTTCCTAAGCACTTAAGGGGCTCTTGGAAATGAATAAATCAGACATTTACTATATCAGATTACTGAAGTCTTTCAAACACCTTAAAAAGCCAGTGGCTAATCCTGTATCAGTGTCAGTGCTACCGGACTGCTTCATTTCTTCATCTCATGATTACAAATGTACTGACGCAGTAAATGCAGAAGCAAATCTCCCAGATGGGTCCAGAACAGAGGTTGTGCAATTGGGAATTGCCCCACAGTTCTGAACTTTGACTCAGAGCCTGACCAGCCTCAGGACCAGCCTGACTTTCTACCTTTTGAGCTAAGCCCTTCCAAACCCACACCTCTTCTTGCAATCGGGTGAAGTTTTAACTGAAGAAACTCGAGTTGAATAGAGTTAATGGGATTTGATATTCCTATGAGACATTTAGCTCATCTTTTTATAGCTTGAATTATGATACTGGGATTTAAGTGTAGACCAAAACCCTACCACAGCATGCCCAAGGTTTCAGGTTGATCAACATTTAGGAGATCCTGTAAATATTATGGGAATTCCAGCCCGATTTCTCTTAGCCTATTTCATCTGATTTGCTCTATGTGAGAATCATAGACTTTTGCTATTTTACAGAATTATCAATTCTTTAAAAATATTCACATTAAGTAGATTAATAAAATGTGGTATATGTATACCATGGAGTTCTACTCAGCTACAGAAAACAATGGTGATCTAGCACCTCTTGTATTACCCTGGATACAGTGGGAGCCCATTCTACTAAGTGAAGTATCACAAGAATGGAAAAACAAGCACCACATGTACTCACCATCAGATTGGTAGTGACTGATCAACACTTAAGTGCGCATGTGGAAGTAACATTCATCAGGTGTCTGGCAGATGGGAGGGAAGAGGCGGGGATGGGTATATACACACCTAATGGATGTGGTGCTCACTGTCTGGGGGATGGACATGTTTGAAGCTCTGACTTGGGTGGGGCAAAAATATACGTAACCTAAACATTTGTACCCCTGTAATATGCTGAAATAAAAAAAAAATTGGCCAGGCACGGTGGCTTACGTCTGTAAATCCTAGCACTCTGGGAGGCCGAGGTGGGTAGATGTTTGAGCTCAGGAGTTCAAGACCAGCCTGAGCAAGAGCAAGACCCCGTCTCTACTAAAAAAATAGAAAAAAATTAGCTGGACAACTAAAAATATATAGAAAAAATTAGCCG
>CAUYSK010123831.1:0-11471 GCA_963575035.1 Avahi laniger
GCGGTCAGACTGAGGAGGGGCACGTCCCTGTCTGAGGAATCTGTGGAGACTGCCAGGCTCGCCTGCGGTGTAGACATGACCCACCCGCAGTGGCGCCACCGTACGGCCGTCTTCACCGCAGCTGCTGGGTGTCAGGCAGGAGCTAAATGAGAGCAGACCCAAACCTTAAGTCATCACGGTAATAATGTAAGTGTTTTTAGAAAAATCTCTTTGCATAGTAAAAATAATACCAAAACTGCCTCCTAAACTACAGAGCTAGTAAAGAAAAAGTTTGAGTAATCCCTAAAATTTTTGTTCTGAATAATGTGGTAAAACAATATAACTTAACCCTTTGACTTAGGCATGCATGTAACAATTATTTAATTTAAAAATGCATGTTTAGTCTTGATATTTGGATCTCTGGTTTGTATACTCTTCTTATTCCGTGTCCGATAGTTTATGTACCATTCTTTTTGTCTTGTCCTTAAAGATGGGATGCTCGTACTTTTCTTGTCTTTAAGTACACTAATGATTCCCTTTTTCTTCTTTATAGATTCTGTTTCCAATCTCCTCAGTAATTTTCTTATTTTTTTCCCACATCCCTGTCTTTCACTGTCATAGCCTTCTTTAAAACGTGTGCGCTCCAGTTGGAGTATCTAAGGCTGTATCTGCCGAGCACCTCCAGACGGCACCCGGCATCCCGGTGTGTAATGTGTGTGGTGCTCCTGTGCCAGGGCTGACCGCACTCTCGGCAGGAGGCGTCCTGTGGTCAGTATGTTTCAGCATGACTGAAACAAGGACTCACTTTCGGACGAGAGTGTCCTTGGTCTAATTCTCTTGGCATTTCTGGGATTGTGGAGGATCTCGCTGTGGTAGCAGTTTGGATAAGCATTCAACACCCTGATCCAGACCCCAGTGAGGGACCAGTTCCCACTGCAGGTACCCCAGAAGCTTCACAATAACAGAGATGTGCTTGGACCCTGCTGTGTTCTGAGTGAGTCTGACTGTAGAGTCCAAATGCCTGGCCTGTAATGGTATTTAGAATCACAGCTAAGTGTCTTGGGTTTTGCTCTTATTTTGTTTTCTGCTTAATTCTAATGCATTCTAAGAGTCACTCAATTACCCTTGTGTCAACTTTTTTTATGTAATTAGGATAATAATGCTGACATCACTTCCTTATGTGGGGAATCAAAGAGGACTTGTATGTGAAAGAGTGAATGCCACAAAAAATCCAAATAGTTACAGAAGGACAGTAGTGACATCTTTACTAAAATGAAATCTGCCCTTGCCAGTGGCAAGGTCCTTATCAGGAGCTAAATTGATCAACACCAGTAGCCTTCAGACCTCCTTTCTCTCCCCCAAATCTGACTTCTCTTGTCTGCAACCATCTCCATCCAGGGTGATTCTGGACCCCTGGGAGAATGCATTATTGGTGCAAACTCACCTTCCAGGACCTTCTGCCTCAGGGTGTGCCGGTGCCATGTCCACTCTGACCTCACACATCCATGGATCCACTCATTCATTCAGTTAATCATTGTGTTAGTTTTCTTTACCTGCTTTAACAAATTGCCACAAGGTTAGTGACTTAAAACAATGCAAGTATATTATCTTATAGTTCTACAGATCAGAATTCCCAAAAGCAAGGTGTTAGCAGAGTTATGTTCCTTCTGGAGGCTTTCAGGGAGAATTTGTTTCTTTGTCCTTTCCAGCTTGTAGAGGCGCCTGCATTCCTGGGCTTATGGCCCGTTCCATCTTCACAATCAGCAGTGGCCAGTGGGCTCTTTCTCACACTGTGAATCTCTGACACCAACTATCCTGTCTTCCCTCCTCTACCTTTTAAGGACCCTTGTGATTATTGGTACCATCTTGGTAATGTAGTATACTCTCCACATATGAAGGTCAGTTGACTAGCAGCATTTATTCCATCTACAACTTTAGTTTTCCCTTGCCATGTAAAGTAACATATTTACAGGTTTCTGCGATTTGGACGTACACATTGGGGACCGTTGCCTAGCACAGTAATTCAGGCAGGCATGATTATTCAGCAATACACATGAATTTCTACTACGTGCAAGAACATCAGTTTTACAATGAAGTATTCAGCCATGTAGGTAAAGGGGGGAAAAAAACATGTGAACTGTTGCATTTAAGTAGATTGCTTAATTTTATTAAGTTTTATTATGACTTCACTTTCTTCCTCAGACAATATTTGAAGAACAATCTGCTCATTTTTATCTGTACATTGTAAATCACTCTTAATGTATTGCTCCAGGCACTTTCTGGACACTATTTATTATTATATCTATTATACACAAGATGAAATCACACTTCATTTCATCTCATTAATAAAATATTAACTTACAAAATTTCTTAGGTTAGAAGATAATGTGGTAATCAGTCATCTGGCCTAATTCCATGCGCATCTATGGATAGGTGCACAGGCACCAAGAGGTCGCGAGCTGCCCAGTTCACACACTTCTCCCTGAGTCGGGACTGGCGCTCAGGCCGTCTGCTCTGCAGTCGGGCTCATCATTGCATTTCTGTCTGAGAGGGAATGCTGGCTTCTGGAAAATACAGCTGTGGTGCTAAAGATTTTCTGCCTTACTGAAAATGGAATATACATGAGGCAAAAGAAAGACCTTCCTTGTTTATTCTATTATGAAAACAGGGAATCCCAGTTATTCATCATCTCATAATTTCTAGGAAGTACATTGAGCAATTTTTTTTTACTGAGATGAAATTCACATATCATAAAATTAACCATTTTAGAATTAACAACCTAGTAGCATTGAGTACATTCTCAGTACTATGCAACCACTACTTCTACCTAGTTTCAAAATATTTTCTTCATCCCAAAATAAAACCCCATTCCCAGTAAGTGGTTAGTTCCATTTCCCTGCCCTCCCAGCCCCTGACAATCACTAATCTATTAATACTTTCTATTTTTATAGGTTTGCCTATTCTGGATATTTCATATAGCTGGAATCATATAATATTTGTTCTTTTGTGTCTGTTTTCACTTAGCAGAATGTTTATTGGGTTCACCCATGTTGTTAATACACGTATCAGTACTTCACTACTTTATGTGGCAGAATAACATTCCATGTATGCACATACCATGTTTAGTTTGTCCATTCGTCTGTTGATAGACATTTGAAGTATTTCTACCTTCTGGGTATTATGAGTACTACTGCTGCTATGAATGTTTGTATAAAACTATGTGTTTGAGTCCTTGTGTTTACTTCTTTGGGGCATATACATAGAAGTGGACTTGTTGGGTCAGATAGTAATTCTGTGTTTAACTTTTTGAGGATCATGGGCCCATTCTTCATGTTAGATCCAAGACAGGTTTTTAAGAATCTGTCTCATGAGTCCTTTCTGAATTCCAAAGGCTTAGGAGTGGTAAGATGCTTTGAAAAATGGACAGATTCCAATCCTGCCATGAGGGACTTATGTGACCTTGATCAAGTTTCTTAACTACACTCTGAGCCTCAGTTTATTTATATGTGAAAGTTGAAGTAATAATACCTACCTCACTAGGTTGGTTGTTACAATTCAACGGAATAATATATAAGAAATTATACTAGGGTGCCTGGAAAATAGTATCCCTTCAACAGGTGATAACTGTGCTTAATTTTCCATCTCAGCTCACCCCAGGTCCATATGAAACCACTTAACATCTTGATCACATAATTCACTTACAATTGTAGAGCTTAAATATATATTAGATCATTTATGACTAAATCCTGTGGAACAAAACCAAGGACTTTATGTAGCTAAGAAATATTAAATCTTCTGCCTCATCTAATCTACATGATGAGTCATAATGGGAATTAACTTGATTAAGTGTCATTTGTCTTTCAAAGCTGTGCTCTCTTTCTCCTAGCAATCTGTACTTTTAAGCATCATAAATTGTTGACTTTTCACCTACCATCCCAAATAGTAATGGTGTGTGTCATAGTCTGTGCAAGCTGCCAAGACAAAATATCAACACAAAGTGGCTTATAAACAACAGAAATTTATTTTTGACAGTTCTGGAGGCTGGAAGTCCTACATAAGGACTTCCAGGAAGTCCATGGTTGGGTTTTGGTGAGGGCTTGCTTTCAGGTTGCACACTACTGTCTTCTCCTTATGTCTTTACATGGCAGAAAGAAACTTTTAAAAAGACACTAATATTATTCGTAAGGGCTCTACCCTCGTGACCTAATCACCTCCCAGAGGCCCAGGCCCCATCTCCTAATACCATCCTATTGGGTGTTAGGATTTCAACATATGAATTTAGAGGAGAAACAAACATTCAGTCTGTAATAGTAAGCTACCCTAAATGTTATCCTTCTTAACTCCTTTCCTTAACAGTGATATACTGATTGCCCTAAATTTTTTTCTTAATAATTCTTCAATAACTCTATTAGGTAGTTCAGTATAAAATAATTTCATTAGGACATTTACTGTGATCCTATTTATCATTATAAAGTGATTTTTAATAGCCACTTTAAAATTCGAAATACTCTTTTCCATTAAAGATGAAATTCTTGTTTAAATTGGTTTCTTAAAATGTAGGTTTCTTTTTAAGTTTTTAAAATATTTCTATTCTATTTTAAAACTTGTAACATTTCCCTTAGCCATTTTCTAATCCCAATATAATTAATAAAAATAGACTCTTATTATCACCTTTGCATTTTGTTAGTATTACCTTTGATTTTCTTCTATTAAAGTTATAATAGTTTGTTATTTTACCCTTCAAGTTAGTGTAACATTTATTTTTCTATTTTTTATCTTATTTATTCTTTAGCATTTTTTCAGTTTAAAAATTTGGGGTGGCCTTATTTTCCTATATGTAAGAATAGTAGTGATATATTCACAATTTTGATTGCGAAAGCTCCTTTATAGATCTTCTGACCTTTTTAATTCTCTTCAAAATGTATGAGAAAAAATATGTTCATGCAAGTGGGTTTGGAGAATCCATTAATTCACTTCTTATCAAAAAGATTATTAGATAGGAAAGGAAATTACTTGCATAGTGGTTAATAGTCATTAGCAAATTATAAAACAACACTCATGTATATGTATATTTTTTTCAGTTTAATATATTTTATTTCCCCATCACTTACACAAACACAAAATACCTAAAGCTTTAATTTTCTGCTGACCAGTTACTAGAACAGGCATTTTGTAGAATCAAATATTCTCCTGTATCAAAGCCTTATATATCAAAATGCAAATTATTGTCTTTTGAAAAGAAGGAACAGAAGTTTGGAGGGGCTTTCTCTAAAGGCTTGATTTATTTGCCTCAGCTAGGAGACTCCCAGGGTTTGACACTACTTGAATACTTCGGAATACCTCAGAGTTCATTTGAATGTCTTATATAGAAAGATAGTTATATCATCTTGTAAGCTTGTTGGACTTAGAGTGAGTTTCAAAGAAAGCACCTATGTTTTCATTTGAAAGTATGTTCTTTCACCTGCTTCCAGGACTACACCTGGAGTGTATAAACCCCAAGTTTGTAAGTAGCTGGAATTGGTATAAAGGGAACATGGAGGGAGGCCTTGGTAGAGGTCACGTGGCCCCAGGAATGTGTTGAAAAGGGGAAAGTGTTGGTGTATTAAGAACTCAACTGCTGCAGCACCCTGAGCACACGTTTCCCTTATGCATTCATATTGAAGTATTTATTCAGTACCTCATCTTTGTGAAGTGCTCCAGGTCTGGAGAGCCAGTGTGAGCCAAGCCAGCAAGTTCCCTTGACCTACTGGAGGATAAGTCAGGCGGAGGAGATAGATCTCAACCCAATAACCACAACAGGTAGGTGAAACTGAAACAGCGAGGCCAGCTACAAAGCAGACATATGCTCAGCTACAAGAACATGTAGGTAAATTCAACCAGGTCTTGACCTGCATGTTTTAGGTATATAAGCATGATTCTCTTTTGGGATTACCCAATAGGCAGACTATAGCATATCCCCAATCCAAAGCCTTCTTAAGGCTTTGGATAAATAAGAAATAACTAAGAAATGGCAGTTACTTTTCATCCTGAGTGCTAACTGCACTTTTTTACTTAGACATAGATCCTCTGTAGCTTTCACACAAAGCATTTAATTTATAAAATACATTATAGAATTGAGTTCAACTTTCACTGTACCATTTAATAGCTAGCTGAGTGATTTGGAGAAAGCTATTTAACCTCTTTCAGCTCTGGTTTTCTAAATTTTAAATTGAGAATAATAAATACAAACCTTAAATGAGTATTCTAAGGAGAAAATGAAATACGTAAAATTTTTAGTACAGCGTCTAGCACATAGTAGTTACTATTTTCATCATCATCATCAACTAGCAAGAGAAGAAAGATACCTTCTATATTGTTCGTTTATTTTTTCCCAGTTGAGTCCCATAAGAATAGTTTATAATTGGGAGGGGATTAAAATCTTTCCAAGGACACTTGAAGTTTCTGAGTGACTTTAATCATATTTTTAATGTATTTAGTTATAAGTCTATATTAGGCTATATTGAAATATAAAAATGAATCTTCCTTTAGATATCAATTTGGATATAAATAGGAGTTTCTAAAGAGATTTTTCAAGAACATTTCTCTAAAGACAGTTTCTCAAAGACACAATCTTCTATTCAAATTGAAAAAGTCTAACTTCATATCAGCTCATCATATAAATCATTACGTATTTGGATTTTGCAGTATATAAATTCATATAATTTTACTACATAAGTAATCTTTATATAAAGAAAAATTGAAGAAAATTTTCATTTGAAAACCGAGAAAAAGTTTTCACTTTAATCATTCACTAGAGGTTTGATATGTCTCTCCTGGATTCACTGGAAAAACAACAACAATAACAGTATTTTTGCCCAGTGAGTCTTGACGTTTGACCTCAACAGCGGTGCCCAGTGGATCCCATGCTGTCCCCGACCTGCCTGGGCTGGCCTTGCCCGTGTTCGTGGCTCTGCCTCCTCCCCGAGTCTACTCACATGGTACTTCACAGTTTACAGTTTTACTGAAATAGATTTTCTCATCTTTCTGCCTGTTAACTGTGTTTAAAAAACAAATCTAACATTGAATTTAATGCTGAGGAGATGGTGAGAAACTGACTGCTCAGAAGAATTAATTCCTTCGTTTTTTTTTAGCAGCTTGAAAATCAGTGTGCTTAAAATTTCACACTGCATGCAAGCACCTTTCCTGGGTGTTAGGGTATTTCTGAACCCCTGAATAATAAGTTACCAATTCTGTGCTTAACCTGTCTGGACTGACAAGTTGAAAAATCGCCTGAAAAATCAATTGTCAGCCTAGTTGGGGAAAATTATTTTGGCCATCAGACCCTGAAATTCATTCTAAATTATTTGGATTACTGAAATTGATTCATAGATTCAGAAAGTATTTATTAAAACCTTACCATATGTCAGGCACTTTGCTAACTACCAGGCTGACAAAGTTGACTAGGTCAAATTTAGTCACTATTGTAAAGACTTTAAACACAAACTAGGAGGAAACAAATGGTTAAAAAATACTTCCAGTAAATTATGGTGATGATTTTAGTACAAGATAGCTACACAGGCTGGGCCACTGCAGTCATAGCTGAGGATCGGCAAGGCCTCGCCATTGTGGATGAGATTGAAGCTGAGGCCTGAGAAATGAATGGTGACGGTGCTGGTGGTAATAGTAGCGGTAGTAGCAATAGCAGTAGTAAGTATATTTTCAAGGCTTACTTGTCCTAGGTACTCCTTAGCTGTTGACCCAAAGTATCTGACTTTAACCTCACGATAATCTCATGAGACAGTTACTTTTTCACATCTTATTTTGTAAATGTGGAATCTGAGCCACAGAGAGGGTAACTGTCCCATGTTCCCACAACTGTTAAGTGGCAAAGCCCGGATTCAAATCCAGATCCAGACCCAGTCACAAGTGCAGCTGAGGGAAGAAAAGAGTTGGACAAGTATTTGAAAGTAAAGGAGCTACAAGGACAAAGGAACGAAGGACAACAAGAGAGAGGATGGTACAGCAAGGAACAGACAGCTCAGAACTCCTAGGACAAAGGGTACTGGGCAAACAGGGAACCGTGGAGCCAGAGGGACAAGCTGGGCCAGATGATGAAAGGCCTTGTGATTTGTAATAATAACTGTGCTAGCAGAATTTGATCATTGTGCCGTATTTGCATAACAGAATGTTCTTTTTCTTAAGAGGTACTAAGTTATTTGGGGATAAAACATCACAATGTCTGCAACTTACTCTCAAATAGCTCAGAAAATATATGATGATAACAAAAATGTTGTATGTGTGTATATAGTAATAAATGCATTTATAATATGTTTATACGTAGAGAGAGAGAGACAAAGACACAATCTGACAAAACGTATAACAAGTGGCTAACCTAGATGAAGGACAGTTCAGTGTTTTATTTTTTATAACTTATCTATAAGTTTTGCAATTTTTCCAAATAAAAATAACCGAAAAAGAGGAAGAGAAATGTACTGTATACAAAGTGTGACGGGGATCCATGCGGGATCCATGCGATGGTGAGTCACATGCTGAGGAGTGACCCGAGAAAATGTGCATGTAAAGATGCAGGGAGTGCCCGGTGAGATCGGGACGGAGAGGACCATCCGGAGGCTCCCCGGGCCCAGGCAGGACATGCGCCGACCTGGATGGGGACTGCGGCCACACAGAGGGAGTGGGGGAGCTGCCACCTGATGGCCATGGGTGGCCACAATGGGATCTGATGCCAGACTAGCTGAGGATTGATGGTTCTGCTTAAACTCCAATTGGGAAATATAATCACAGTTAGCATAAGAACATACTTTTTTTAATTATAGTTAACTGAGTCTTGTTTACTGTAAAATCCAAGATATGTGAAAATTAAAAATAAAACTCCAACCTCTCCAAAACCTTTGCTTTATGTTTCAGGCTTACTCAAGCCTCTTTATTCTTAAGCTCTTTTGTAATCATTGTCCAAACTTCTAGAATTAAGATCTCATTATAAGTTACTCTGTATCTAATCATGAGTAATGCATATGTAGAACTTTTTACTGTCAATTTACAATGCCAACATGTGTTACTCCATTTAACTTAGTAATTACTTCATGTACCTAAAACACATCTCCACAAGTAATTATGAAATTCTTGTTCAGGACCTAGGAAATGATGCAAATATATATTATATGTACGTGCGCACATGTACACATATATGTGTACACACACATATATTTCTCCTTCTCCGTAAGTGTTATTGTCTAATGTGAAAAAAAGAGAAGTAAACAAATGTTTATTTGCATGCAGTATGAAAAATGACAGACATCTGTTTTGCATACTAGAAGAAAATATCTAAATCAGACTGTGGATAACATGGCTGGAAGTGGGGGCACATTGAGGGGTCAGAAAAATCTTTTTCAAAGCCATGTGCTTAATGTGAATTTTAAAGCAAAACATAGCTAGAAAAAGGAAGAGAAGCAGAACCTTCCGTAGAAGTTGACATTCTGCCAAATTCGTCTTACGCATTTGAGAACAGAGGGGTTTATTGGAGTCTCTTTTGTTTGAATCCTGTGTGGCAACAAAACGTTAATAATGTACTACTTGCCTTATTATATGTAACTGTTAATTTTCTGGGCTTTTTAAACATGAATCAGAACTAGATGTGAGATTCTCAGTAGTCTATGAGAAATTCAATCAGCGTTTCTTGGATTTAACCAATTGAGGCCGACATCTGCCTTGTGGTATCCTGGAGCATCCACTTTCTCTTGGTACTTGAAATGTTGTTCTATAAGAGAGGTTGAGAACTTCCTTGTATCTGCTTTCACTTCAGGTGTCGGCTATCCTGTACTTCGTGTGTTCCTACTAAGAATTAGGAGTGCATCAGAGAACGATGTTTCACAAAGTTTCAGTAGGGCGACTATCTGGCAGATTGGTAGATCTCACCACCCTGTAACTATAGGATATAGTCACGATGTTTTTCCTTTATGGGTGAAGCAGATCGTCTTAGTACAGTCATGTACTGTATAATGACATTTTGGTCAATGACAGAGTACATATAGGATGATGGTCCCACAAAATTATAGTGGAGCTGAAAAATTTTTGTTGCCTAGTGACATCGTAGCTGTTGCAATGTTGCGTTGCATTCTTCATGTGTTTGTGGTGATGCTGGTGTTAACAAACCTATTGAACTGCCAGTTGTATAAAAGTATAGCACATACAGTTATGTATAATATGTAATACTTGATAATGATAATAAATGACTATGTTACTAGTTTATGTATTTACTGTACTTTTGGTCCTTATTTTAGAGAATACTGCTTCTATGTATTAAAAAGAAGGTTAACTTTAAAACAGCCTCAAGCAGACCCTTCAGGATTACAGAAGAAGCCATTTCTATTATATCACAGGAGATGGCAGCTCCATGCAGGTTACTGTCCCTCAAGACCTTCCAGAGGGACAAGATATGGAGGTAGAAGACAGTGATATTTATAATCCTGTGTAGGCCTAGGCTAAAGTGTGTGTTTGTGTTTAGTTATTAACAAAAAAGTATGAGAAGTAAAAAAAAAACAATAGAAAAATGCTTATAGAATAAGGATATAAAGAAAAAATATTTTTGTACAGCTGCATAATATTTGTGTTTTAAGCTAAGTGTTCTTACAAAAGAATCAAAGAGTTTAGAAAATGAAGGTTTAAAAAGTAAAAAAGTTATAGTGAGCTAAGGTTAATTTATTGTTGAAGAAAAAATTTTTAAATTTATTGTTGCCTAAGCATACAGTGTCTATACAGTTTACAGTAGTGTACAGAGATCCCAGGCCTTCACATTCACTCACCATCACTCCCTGACTCGCCCAGAACAACTTCCAGTCCTGCAAGCTCCATTCGTGGTGCATGCCCTACACAGGTGTACCTTTTTCTTTTTTAATCTTTTATAGGGTACTTTTACTGTACCTTGTACTTTACTGTGTTTCAATAGGCTTAGATACACAAATACTTACTTTGTGTTATAGTTGCCTACAGTATTCAGTGCGGTGACATGATGTACATATTTGTAGCCTAGGAGCAATAAGCTGTACCGTATAGCCTAGGTGTGCAGTAGCCTATAGCAGCTAGGTCCATGTAAGTATACTCTGCAATGTCTGCACAATAACGAAGCACCTAACGATGCATTTCTCAGAACATCCCTGTCATTAAGCAACACATGACTGTAATTAAAAATCTATGCCTACTGCCCTTGCTAAGGAGGACAAGAATCTGATTTCTCAACTTTGCCCGTGTCACTGTCATTACTTACACAGCTGTTGAAATGCTGTCTGGTCTAGTTCTTTAACCACATTATGTGGATCACTGTAAAATTTTCCTGGCACTTTTCGCCATGAGTATTTGCTCAGTGGAATGGCTTAATACTGACTGACTGAAGGTCTGGCTGCTCCTTTCATTATAAACCTATACATACTAGAGCACTTACTGAGAGACTCCTCAGTCTTTTGGGAACATGAAAATGCATAGTGATGTGATCATGTAAC
>CAUYSK010123832.1:0-35743 GCA_963575035.1 Avahi laniger
TTGAGAACCATGGGCCGGCCACTGGCTGGGTCGCAGAAGATGCTGGCGATACCAGTTCTGGGCCTTGGGCTGAAGGCCACATCCCTCAGGGCTTCACTTTCCTCAGCTGTCTAACGGGGGTCGGACCAAAAGACAGCAAAGTGCCTTCTCACCTGGGAAGCTCGGGTATTCCGGCTTCCTTGTGGCAGTGACATCATGTGCGGGAATCGGGTGAAGACCAGGAGACGGTGTCTGCAGACAGACAATTATCATCACACAATACAACACTCTAATGGTGGAATCTTTTATATTAGCAGACATTATGGAGCACAGTTCCATCAAATAAATATAATAGACTTGTTTTATATTACAATGCACACTGTAATTACACATTTCAATAATTCCTTCAGTGCATTACATAGAAGCTTTCTGAAGTAATGGAGTCCCGTGACCACATATAATAACTCGCCCAAAGGGAGATGCTGTGGTTGATGACAGAGGCCTCCCAAACACGGGAGAATCAGTCTCCTCCAGCCCTGGCCACGTGGCTTCTGACTCTAATCTCGGAGGCTCTTTGGAAGGGCCCCGTGGTCCAAGCATCTGCCCATAAAGGCAGAAATCCCCTCTAAGACATCTCCAACAGCCGGCAGGCAGCCTCGGTAACATACCTCCAGGGACGGGGAGCTCACTACCACACAGGCTGTCTAGTCAATGTCTAGTCATACCACAAGCACATGGCGTATGATCTCTAAATTCATAGGATCATATTTATACTGACTAAGGCACTGTATTAGTTTTCCATTGCTACTGCAACAAATCACCATGAACTTAGCCGCTTAAAACAGCACAGACTTATTATCTTACAGTTGTACAGGCAGAAGTCTGACCTGAGTCTCCATGGGCTAAAATCAAGGAGTTGGTAGGACTGGGCTCTTTTCTGGGAGAATCTGTTTCTGGCCTTTTCCAGCTTCTCAAGGTCACCTGCATTCCTGGATTTGGGGTGCCTCCTTCCATCCTCAGCCCGTTGCCGCGTTTGACCCCGTTGCCGCGTCTCTCTCTGGCTGGGAAAGGTTCTCCTCTTTTAAGACTCATGTAATCAGAGTGGGCCCACCTCGATAATCCAGGGAACTCTCCCATCTCAAGGTCTTTAACTTTAATCACTTCTGTAAATTCCCTCTTGCTGTATAAAGTAACAGTCTCAGGTTCCGGGGATTAGCAAATGGATAGCTTTGGGGGCCATTATTCTGCCTACCACAGGCATTATTTTATTATTATAATAGCAAACAGACCGTGAGTTCCTCTTATGTATAAAAAGGACATGTACTACTTTATGGGATTAACTGTGACGGTATATATGTAGTGCCTGGCACATACATGTTTGACAAGCGGAAAACAAACTCAACGAACCAGGGTGAAAGCAGCAGTGCTATAATGCACTTTGTCCGTAGCCCCCCTAAAGCGAGGCCTGGGAAGTGATGGAAAGGCTCCCAGCGCGGTCCGACACGTCGTGGGCAGAGCACAACGACTCACCTCTCCTGTTGGGACTCTGTACCTCTAGTAATGTAGCCAAGGTACCATTAGCATTTTAGATCCCTTCCTTGGTCTCAGTTAACCTGGCTGCTTGCAGGTGATTAAGACCCTAAGTCTGTCTCCAAGTTGCCTGGGGGCAGAAGGGATTGGGCTCATTTTACCGGGGATGAACTGAAGCTTGGAGGTTGGAGGCCTGAGGTGAGTCTCTCAGGGGGGCAGGAGTGAGTCAGGCCCGGGGTGTGGGAGCCACGTGTGCTAAGCCCAGAGCTGCAGAACAAGGAGGTGCCTTCAGGGGCCCGTGAGGAGTTGCAAGACTGGCACCTCATGGACGGCGGCAGGGGACACCACCGAGGACAAGCCCAGATGGAATGGAGATGCAGGCCGAGGTCAGACAGGACGGCTGGGACGCCAAGGAGGAACGGGGACTTGGTCTTGGGAGGGTTTGCAAGCAGGGAAGTGGTGTGACTGGGCTTACGACTATCGAACAAGGTGGGGCAGGAGGCATGGGGACCTCACCCAGGCCAGAGGCACCCCTGCTGGTGCAGGCGCGTGGCCGTGAGGAGGAGGTGGAATCCCCTGGGCTGGTGAGAGGGAGGGAGGGGCCGGCTTTCATCTTAAGGACAGGGAACCCCCAAGGGGGAGGAGGTTTGGGTACAAAAAGGGAGGCCTTACCACCCCGGTCTCAAAGGTGCGGCTGCAGAGTGAGGCTGGGTGAGGTCAGCTCGGAAGCCGCGGAGAAGAAACACAGCCCCTTTTGGGCAGCTGCCTGCAGGGTCACCAAGTCACTCCAGGGCAGGCTCCAGGCAAGTCCCCGGAGGCCTCCAGGCTGCCAGCCTCCCCACGGCCCCTCTGAGGAGGCGGCTGGCTCCTTTCCGTGGGCCAGCCTTCCTGTGACAGCCACAGCCTCAGGAAGAGAGCGGGATTCTGAGTGCGCACAGCCATGGGGCTCACGGATGCTTCACCCCGTCCCCCGACTGGCCTCTGTCTAGCCTTTTTCTTTCTCCTCCTCCCTGGGCTTTCTTCTTCATCTTACTGGAACAATCACCATTGGTTCCCCAATGCCACCCCCCAAAAGGCTCCAATCCTGAGTATCCTGCACCCAACCTCATGTTTGACGCCCTGGCCACACTTCACTACGTGGGTCCCTCGGTAGCCACCACGCCTTTGTACAAGCTGTTCCTTCCCTCTGGAGTGCCTTCCCCCTGCCCCAGGATATTCTACTTGGAAAGTGCAGTTGGCATTAGTCACCCTTCCACGCTCTTCTGTCCCCATGGATGCGGCCACACCATTGACTGAGCCAGAAACCAGCAGCCTGCACCGTCTCCTCTTCCTCATCCCCAAAGCTGGGGCGCATGTGTGCACACAGGTCCCCAAGCCCTCCTCGATGTCTTGAGTCCATCCCTCCTCTGTCCCAGAGCCCTGCCCAGGAGAGGACACTCTGGCCTGGGCCCCTCAGCAGCTTCCGTCCCACCCCGTTTCCCCAACACGAAACCACCTGAGTCTCTTTCCTGCTGCTCTGATGAAGCCCGTGGCCTCATGCTGGCTGCCCCCCCGACCCCCCAGGCCCTGCCAATGCCGTGGACTGGAGTCACGCTCCAGGCAGGCGATGCGCCACCCGAAGGCCTCTGCCCAGGCTGTTTTCTCCATCTAGAGAAAGCCACAAATTCCCAGTCAGCCTCGCAGCTCACCCAGGGTCTCCGCAGGGCACGTTCCCTGCCCATCCCTTTTCTGGGCCCCTGGGGGCCCTATTGTTTCCGTTTACCAGGAGGTAAGGGAGGGAGTTAATTGTGTCCTGGCCTCTCCCCCATACCTGACTGGGAGTGCGTGAGGAGCGCACACCAGCCCTGGCAGGTCTGGGTGAAGGTAGGTGCTAGAAAATGTTGAATTTGGTAAAAGTGAATGCCTCCAAATACCTTCCTAGCTGAATATCCGCCCCCCGCAGTCTCCCTCTCTCCCTCTCCCCCCCTCCACACTCACACACACTCCAGCGGGGCTCCTGGCCACAAGGAGACTTGTAGCCTGGCCACTCCATGTCTGTGGACCCGACTGTCATTTTGGCTGAAGAGGAGAGAGGCCGGGCGACCCTGTTCTCTTTCTTCCCGTGTCACCATCACTACCATCTCGCTCGGCCAGTGTCATAAATAAGCTGAGACCACACGTTGCTCTGCTGGGAAGGAGAAAGTGGCATTAATACAAATAGAGGGTCTTTTTAAACTGAAAACATGCAATTAAGCTCTCCTGGGAGTGTCTGCTAACAGCCATGCGATCACGCATTTGAGAGAGAAGCGAGTGGAAACCACCGCCAGTTTTATCCACCTGTGATCAGGTGGGAGGTGCTCACCCTGCGGTGCTGACCTCTGGGGTCAGGCGGGGCAGCGGCTTCCGCAGGAGGGGGTCAGCCTGGACAGAGCTGACAGGGACCCAGGCAACAGTGAGGACAAAAAGGATGAGTAAGAGGTAACTCTGCCTCCCTATCTCCCATGGCGGATGGAGAGACTGGCCAGGCCAGGGGCAGGGCTGGGCTTTGGTCACTGGCAGAGTCTCTGATCAGGCAGCAGGTAGCAGCAGATACTCTGCCAGTGTGGACCGCACTGCAGCCCGGCAGCCCCCAGCACTCACTGTGCTGAGCTGTGCCCGCTGGTGGGTGCGGTGCAGGGCTGGGCTCTGCAGCCTGCCGGCCTCCACGGGAACCCAGCTCCATGGCCTACTGGCCATGTGATCTCGGGCAAGGACTCTGTGCCCCAGTCCTTCATCTGAAAAAAGCAGTACCTCCCTGCCAGGGCCATCATGAGCATTGCCTGTGATAATGTTCCAAAGACTGCCTGGCTCCCCAGCCCCCTGAACAAGTGTTCCCTATTAGTATCACTTGTCTGTTCCCCCCACCAATCTGAGTTCTTCCAGAGGTGGGAGCAGCTCTGGGAATGTTGGGCGAGTGAATATATTTGCTGGCCCTGCTGCCAGGCAGCGTGGCTGGTGGAGTCTGTGCCCTCATGGAGCTTCAGGCCAGTGGCCGGGAGAGGCAGAGCCCCCAAAAATCACAGTCACAACAGCAGCCACGTACCAGTCAGGAAGCATCGCGGTCTGACAGCATGTAATAGGGGCTCCTGATCAGGAAGACGCCCCTGACTGGGCTCTGAGGCATGAGTGGGAGTCAACTAGCAAGAGAAGCCGGGACAGAAGCGTGCTAGGTAAGGGCAGCACATGCAAAGGCCGTGTGGCCAGAGAGGAAAGCCCTAAAGGTTGGAGCAAAGGGCACCAAGAGGATGGGCAGCTGGAGACTGACGGAACGGGCAGGGCCCAGTGCACCGAGGGCCTGCGAGAGACATTCCACACTTTAAACCAGGAGGGTAACGTGATTTGCTCTGCCTGTCAAAACGCTCCAGCTGTGGTATGGCGGACACTTGGAGAGGGTGGCGTGGTGGTGAGGAAGCCGACTGGGAAGCTACTGCAGTACAGGGAGTCGATGGTCACTTGGGCCAAGCGGCAGTGGAGATGAACAAAGCGATGGCCCTGGTACGTAACAGTGGATAGAGTGGCCCTTACCGCAGAGAGGATACGGAGGGTGAGGAAGGGGTGCAAGGACGTCTCCAGCATGTGCCGCTGGCCTGAGGCAGACCCTGGTGGAGGTGAGTGGATGAACCCCAGCGATTGGGCCAATGTCCGGGCCTCTCAGCTGTTAGATATCTTTCCGCATCTCATTTTGCAGACGAGGAAACTGAGGCTTAGTTCTATTAGGAGCCCCCTGAGGGCCAGGGCAAGAGCCTGGGTCTCTGGCTCTGCCCACATCCACCCCGCCTGGTGCCGGCAGAGTGAGCTGGGAGGCCCCGGCTGTGGCGCCAGGTAAATAGGTCTGCCCCTAAGCTTCCCAGGAGACAGGACGGGACGAGTAATTTCGATAACTGCATTTTTTGAGTTAGACTTAAAATATGGCCAAGATTGAAGAGGCAATTTGGCAGGGCCGGATCCCCCAGGCAGGTCTCTCGGCCTCCACAACGCTGAGAACTTATTAACAAGATCACTCTTTCTCCCATCCATGGCCCATTTACAAGCAGTTCTCAGGGCTGCTGTGCAGAGGAATTCAATTGTGGGTCCCTGGGATCCTGCTCTGGTCATTCAGATGTTTTGTTGGAAAGGGTAGGGTGAGAATTCTTTGGCTTGTAATGTAGGAAAAGGCTCCAGTTTCTCTCGAACAGACGGCATTTCGTGGGGGTAGAATAATGCAAAGGGCAGGTTTTAACAGACTCGGGTTCAAGTCCTGACTCCACTCGGGTTTCCTCACTTGTAGCACGGGTAGGACGGAGCAGGTTAAGGCGAGGACTCAGTGTGGTGCCTTCCTGGAGAGGGGAGGATTTTTCCCTTGGGGCTCCCGATGGGTAGCGGGCAGGTGGGCTTCAGCAGTGAGATCAAAGCACGTTCCCCTGGGCCTCTCCCCCCACCCTTCTCTCTATATATATATTTAGCCCCTGCAGCTGTTTCTCTCAGGTGCGCTCTGCACACGTGGTGATTAATTTCACCAACGGGAAATTGACGCATTTTCTGATTACTGCTTCAAAGCCTCCTGAATTCAGCTGCTGGTAAAATTAACTCACCAGGGACAATGGAGCTTTTTCCAAGGTCCAAATTGTCTTATTTGCAGAGTTTGTTCTTGGCCCTAATCCAGCCCAAACAAACCGGGCTGCTCCTCCACCTCCCAGAAGAGGGAGGGCTTTCACCAGCCCAAGGTTGGAAATATTTCACACAGCTCTAAACTGGGGGATAAAAATATACTTAGTTTTGGATTCCTGTGTTCTTGAAAAGCTGTGGGGGACCTGAAGCGAATGGCCGGCTCCCTGCAGGCCCCGCGCCCAGGCATGCCTGGGTTTACCGACCAGATGGGCCTGGGATGTACCAGAACCAAAAGTCGACCCCTACACACAGGCTCTGCACCTCAAGCCCTTGCCAATGACCAAGATCGGCTCCCGTGGGCTGTGCACTAACCAGGCAAAGTAATATTATTCTCCCGTAGGACATCTGAACCCAGGTCTGACTTCCAAGCCTAGCGTGAGCTCTAACCACTTAGTGTATGACCTACTCCTCTCCTGCCCACCCCCCACAGAAATACAAACACAGTACTCCAAAAACTGGCTTGAGACCAGCCCCTGAGAGACACTGAAGAAGTGTCACTGGTTGAAGAAAGGGTCTTATTGTTCAGCTCAGAACTCAGAACGCTCCCAACAGTGGGCTGCGAGGATGAGGCCCACCTGGCCAGCTGGCGCCTGCTCGATGGTACCTGGTGGTGGCACAGGCTATGGGCAAAGAGCAGGGTGGAGCAGTTCGGCGGCACGTCCAAGGATGGCTGCAGGTCCCAGGGACACCCTGGGCCAGTCTCGAACCCCATCTGCAAGGTGGCCTAAGCCCTACCCTGTTTACTTCTCAGGGAAATCGTGAAGCTCAGGACAAAGGGAAAGGACAAGTAAACATGAAGGTCAAGGTCAGTGACGGGGCTGCAGCAAGCAAGTGCACAGGCAGCAGCATGGACAACTCACTGCCACCGTGCGGATGGTGCGGATGCCAAGTCCCAGCTCTGGGCCTCGCTTTGCTCTGTCCTAAACTGGAGTGGCACCACCTCAAGGGCTGCTGTGCATACGACAGGGCTGTGACATGCCAGTGCCATGGCCACGCCGCAGGGAGTCGCTCCTCTCTGGACACCTGCAGGGGCTCAGCAGTGAGCTCGGAACAACCCTGAGGGCCATGCAACTCCCAGGACCGTGGCCTGTCACCTGGGAGTTTGAGACCTGGGATTTGAGGCTCCACACAAAATGACAGAATTATCAAGTTGAAACGAAACTAATCATTGAGACTTTCCAAATTGCGGTGCTGGCTGAGTACTAAGCAAACCCAGGGGATGGCGTGACGCCCACCTCAGCTTCAGATACCTGCCCCCCAGGTCTAGAATGCAGCATCCGAGAGCACAAGGCCTTTTTAGTACCTCATTGCAGGGCATCTGAACCTTTCTGACAACAACTTTAAGCCAACTTTCAGAGAGAAAACATTAAGGGAAAAAATAGATTTCCTTTGGGCAGACAGCTCTTTCTTCCTCAATAAATAGGAACCACGCTCGGAACAAAGAGACAGTGTGAACTCTGGGGAGACCACAGGCTTTATTGGCTCAAAGTTCTCCTCAGGAGCCTGGTCTGCTGGGACTCGATGTTCCTGGATGGGCACCCCCGGGCCTGAGCTAGGAAAACAGAGGAGAAAAGAATTTTAAGTCCAATGGATGGCTTCTGAAGTAAGATCCCTGACAGAGTTAAAGGTGAGATTATTATTCTGAAACTGTTTTCAAAGACTGTTTGATCTGTAAATATTTACACAATAAAATGACAATGAGATCATACTGTATTCATTCGAGAAATATTTATAAAAGGCCTACTATGTGCCAGGCACTGTTTACTGTATTTCTCACTGGTAAAAACAGCATATAAATTTAAGAATTGAAAGCACCACTGACGACACGGCGTGATAAAATGAAACTTTTCATGCACTGCTGGCAGAAAAATACAACTCTTTGTTGAGCACATGTCCCTGGTTTTACCTTCAACTTCGTTTTTCAAAAGAAGCCATCTCTAGCCCTGCACCCATCCCTGCCCTCCAGAGAGCTTGCCGTGAAAACAACTCAAAGGGCGTTACCTCCAGGTTCCCTCTGGCCTTCCGAAGGATTTTGTGGGTTACGACCACTGAGGGGAAAGCAAAGAATGGGATGATTAGAGACGCTCGTCCAGGAGGGCAGTGTGAAAGCCAAGCCCCCCAGCCCCAAGGGGTTCAGACATGTGGACAACCCTGAAGCATCCAGATCAGACAGTCGGAAGACCCCACCCGTGCCACCACAGCCCAAGTAATCCACCAGCAAGGGTGGACCAGAGACACCTTTCAAGGCCTCACCAAGCCACTACCTCACAGCGACACAGAGAACAGAGCGTGCTGTGCCATTTTACACACCACCACACCGAGGCTCTGCATGGCCACCGGCTGCCCGGGTATCCCTCCGGCTGGCCTCTGTGGGTGGATGGTGCAGGCCTGAGCCTGACCGTGCCCGGCCTGCTTTGGTCTCCTGAGCCCTCTGGGAAGCAGCTGTAGGAAGGGGTACGCCCTGCTCCCCGCAGACCCACATGCGGAAGCCTGAGTCAAGCATCAAGGGAAGTTCTATAGTCAAATGTTTACACAGCAGTTCTTAAGCCCGCTCCTCATGGCCTGGGAGAAAGAACTCTGGGCACTTTTTTCCTCCTTCACCTGCGCTTTGGCTGGTAGAACAGCCCAACATGGTTCCCCCAAGCAAGTCACATCTTGCCTGGACAGGAGCAGGTTGGGCGGGATGATTTCAAAGGTTCCTGCCGACTCTACACCCTGAGCTGTGTACTGGGAAGTCCCCCACGTATCAGAACTCCTGGAAGGAGCCGGTGTGCCCTGCCTTTCGAGGAAGTACTATGAAGAACGGTCGCTTCTACCTCATCCAGCACAAATTGCAGCAGCAGGAATGCACTGTTGATCTGACCTCTTAGGGCATCTGTTCTAGATAGGGCTTGGCGAGGTCACAAAATCTGCGTACTCGCCGGGTGGGGCAGACACAGGCTTCTGGAGCCGGGCCTTTGGCCACCAATGCCCCAGGCCAAAATGGACTCACACCCGACACACAGCCTGACTCCCCAGTGGCTTAGTCGGAATAGGTGCTGTGTGTGGCCTTGAGAAAATATTTATTTCTCGCCTCACAAAAACCTCCATCTGGAGGTAATGAAGTTTATTTGCAATCTGTGACGCTGGGGAAGGGACAGACGGTGTAGGCTTTGTTTGTAACTCACCAAAACAAATTTCAGAGGTAGCTACTGCCTCTCTGTCCCCTGGTCCCCCATTGCTGCAGGGCAGAAGTTCTGAACCTGGCACCATGATACGCTTTGGCGAGTCCTAAATCCCCATACACTGTGTGCAAATTTCCATATGTATATGGATGTACGCATTTTGGGGGGAAGAGAGACCGACCGTAGCTTTCTTGAGATTCACCAAGGGGCCTGTGACCCAGAAAAGATTAAGTAACATGGCTGGGGAAGAGAACAAAATTCACAGTGGAAGAGCTAAGGGTCCCCTGGCCCCAGTTTTGAGGAGACCCTTACGCCTGAACAGCACTACCCATGTTCTAAAGCAAAGAAATCCCCGCTGCGATGAGAAGACTGGGGGACCCTGTGGCAAAGGACTCATCCCAAATCAAGACTTGCCCCAGCACAAAGACGTGACTGCCACCCACATCTGCCCTATTCAGTCCAGGGTTCCCAGCTCAGCAGCGCACTGGAAAGAAGGTTCTTGAGTGGTGTCCACCCGGGGTCAGATGGTTTGCCAACTGCGACCTCACTGAATACCCCCAAATCCATGGGGCAGCATTACTACCCTCGCTCTGCAGATGAGGACCTGAGGCTCACAAGTGAAGCGGGTGACTTCATGCGGGCGGTGGGGAGCAGGGTCCTTGGGTCTCACTGGGACGTAGTTTCCTTACTTTCTCCTGAAGGCTCGGGGAGGAGGTGTAGTGTCAGCTCCACCCCAGAAGGCGACCGGCCCTAGCCCTTGCTCCTCCCTGTCACCACAAGGTCAAGGAGGAAGAGGGGGCATTATGCCAACTTTCACTACATCACTTTAGAGCCAGAGCAGATCCATGAGGCTGGCAGAGTTTGGGAAATTTTCAAGGACCAGACTTGTCGGGATGAGCTGTAGAGCCTGGCACAGAAGGAGCTGCAGGCCTGGGTCAGCCACCAGCTATGTGACCTGGGACAAGCTCCACCCCACTCTGGCCGAGGCTGCATCTCCACAGCTACCTGCTTCAGCGCTTTCTGCCCCCCCAGGTCCCCTCCAGAGCTCCTTCTCTCTGTGAGTGACATGAAGCCCTCGGCCAGAACCCCCAGATATCTCTCAACTCTGTTGGCTGACCTCCTTCAAAACCGGTCCCTCCATCCCAGGGCCCTGCCCACCTGGGGGGCTGCCACAGCCCCTAAAGAGGACTCCCTGCTTCTCGGCCCCTCCAAGCTCAGCCATGGGATCTTCTGATACACAAACGGACCATGCCAGTTCCTGCTGCTCATGCTGGAATCTAGTCCACAAGGCTCCTTGTAACCTGCTTCCTACTTATCCCTCTCACTCATCTCTCACAGGAAAAGCCCTGGAGCATCCTAAGCATGTCCCTGAAGGCTTAGTTCTCTCTTGCTTCTGGAAGTGCAGCCGAAGGCCATGAGGCTGTCTGTCAGAATCCTGTCCCTGCCCCTTTGCTGTCTGACTGACTCCTACTCATCCCTCAAGACCCAATCAAGTCTTGAACCAGACAGAGCCTTGAACCACCTCTCAGGCCTTTTGTGATGCACTCAGCGCATAGTCCTGCAGCTGGTCTTTGTGTCTCCCTCCCCCCATGAAGCACAAGACCCTGACTAGCAGGAACTGTCTCGTTCACCTCTATCCTCAGAGCCTGGCACGGAGGGCACAGAACAGGAACTCAGTGCCTGCTCAGTGACTGAGCTGCTCTCGTTTGCGGTTCAAACTCTGCCAGGCTCACAGAGTCTATTTTCAGAAGGTTCCCAGGGGGCGGCTAAGGAGAACTCCTACTTGGCAATAATCTATGTTCTGTGCTTCTCGGAAATGCCCCAGAAACGTTGGACTTTGATAAGAGAGCAGTACAAGGCAGGCTGGCACCTCCATAGAGGAAAGTGCTACAGTCAGCAGTTCTCCGAAGACAGGGAAATTGATGCGCAGACAGCGCAAGGCTTGGCCAGGGCCGTGCTGCCAAGAGGCACAAACAGAAACTCGGCTACTGCCTGCTCCTCTAAACACGCAGCGGGAGCGAGTGCTGAGGGTTTAAAGCGGGAAAATGGAGCTGCTCCCAAACAATCTCTGAAGTAGCTACATCAGAGCTGGGGCTGACCTTGCAAAAGTTACTAAACCTGCCTGACCTTGAGTTTCAGTGTCTGCCTTGAGAAGTAGTTCTCAAACCCATGCCCTCCTCTGGATCCCACCATCCTGGCTGAGGCCTTCCCTCCCTTCCTACCTGACGAGAGAGTCGGCCTCCTCCTGACTGGTGAGCAGACACTGGCGAGCCGTCCTTGCACGCAGATGTGACAGGCTGACCCTCTGCTCTGAGCCTGCCACCTCGGGCCTCTCACAGACGCAGTCCCTGGCTCCCCCAACGCCTCCCACCTCATCCTGCCACTTGCAGCTTTTACTTCACCAAGAGGAACTGGTTTTGGTTTCTCAAATACAAACCCATGTGCCTGGCCTCTGTGCCTCTGTCCATGCTGTTCCCTGCCTCAACTGCCACTCCTTGTTGCATCTGATGACCCCTACTCTTCCTTTCAGACTCAGCTCGGACGTCACTTCGCCCAAGATGCCCACCTCCCCCAAAACAGTGACGCCCGCCCCACTCCCACCCCAGTGCTCCTGTGACACCCTATGCGTGTTCCCGTCGCTGCACGTGCCACACACCTGTCTCCCCAGTGGGACGACAGTCCCTGGCACCGACAGGCTGCTCTGCAAAGGTCTCTGAAGTGAATACACTTGTCATACTATGTGAGTCAGAAAGGACAAAGTATGACAGAAACCCACAAATAGGAGGTATGATTGCAAACAGTCCGGGCTTCTAGGCGGGTAACCCAGGGCTGGACTGTCGGCAACTCGGAGGCAAGAGGTGGACAGATGTGGCAGCCGCCCCCCACCGCTTGCTTACACTGATCAAAGATGACTTTTTCCTGGTGCTTGCTCAGCTGCAAAAGCTGCACAGTGTTTTGCAACTTCTTTTCTTGTTCAAACAATTTTTTGTGCAGTTTGGTGATCTCTGCCTTCATTTCTTCAATCTGAAGAAAAAAAATTAGAAAAGTGAACTAAGACTGTAACACATCATATTACATAGGAAGAATTACAAAAACATAAAAAGATGCTCAATCTTGCTAACAAAAATATCTGAATAAAAACTAGAAGTCTTTTCCTGCTGATCAGATTGGCAAAATTGGACAAAATCCAGTGAAGGTGAGGGGAAAGTACCCCATGCCTGTTAGCAAAACTGTGAACTGGCAGGGCCCAGCCAGAAGACCTTGGCAAGATCTCCCAAACTGTAAAACGCACTGGACTCATCAACCCAGCAACTCTACACCTGGCATTTGCCCCCAGGAATAACAGCATAAGCATAAGAAGATGCCTACATACAAGGATGTTCATCTCAGCATTGTTCGTGGTAGGAAAAAATAAGGAACCTGATTTGTTTTAATACATATCTGGATAAATAAATTATGGTGCTTATACATAATGAAATAAATTTGCAGCTATTAAAAATGATGTTATAGAGTTCCATTTATTGATATCAAAAGATGATCATAATCGGTGACAAAAGAGCCAAGAACACATACTGTATACAAGGCATTCCTGTTTCATAAACCCAAATATACATATGTCCACATCCATAGATGTGTATATTGAGATGTCATCAAGATATGATTTCAAATTGAGTTTTTTTTACAAAAACGTTTATGCTGACTTAAAAAACTGTAATGTTTAAATCTCAAAAATATCATATAAAAGTATTACTAGGAGAGCGTGATCCATTAGGAGAGTCTATTTTGGTTTTTCAGAGCAGAGCGGTGAGGGGGTGGCAAACCCAGAGCCCCCAGGGCTGTGAAGTGAAATACACACACAGGAGACACTCTCTCAGCCAGTCGCCACCAAACCAGCCTCACAGGGTCAAGGACACTCTCAGGAAAACACCCCGGCACAGGCTGCTCTGCTACACTGAAACACCTCTGCTTCCATGAGGAGAGAGGGTGAGTTGTCAGCTTATGGAGAGCAATTTTAGTTTGTTCCCAAACTTGTTTATGGTAGTTGTACTTGTAATCAAATTACATAATTTAATTAAATTTAAGTAAACTCACAAAATATGCGTATTAAAAGAGAACTGGTTGTATGAAAACTAACATATGCTTCAGAAAAGACTTGATAAAAGCAAGTCACTAAAAAACACATTTCTGGCAAATTAGGTGTGGGTGAGACAACTATAAAAGATGTGGGAGGAACACAGTCTAGAAGAATTCTATATTCAAATTGCTTTGCAAGTGTCTAAGTTTTCTCTTCATCTTAAAGAAACAGAAATTGGAAGTGACAGACATACATTATGGATGTAGTTTATGAAAGAAAGAAGATGTGGAACTCCAATCAGCAGACCCAAATTCAAAGAAAAGGCCCTGGCCCTACATCAAAAGAATGGCAAATGAATGTACATTTATCTGTTTTAAGTTAAACTAAAATGTTTAAGGTACGTATCATTTTTTGGTTCCCTGTCTTAACCTACTTTTAAGATTAACCAGTCATGTCAGGTACAAGGACTTCAACAGTTCTTCCCAAACAGATCCCAATTTTAAACATTAGGTTTGCTTTGATTCTCTTCCTCAGGCTAAGAGCCCACAAAGGTTTAGGTCCTGGTCATGGATCCGCAGGCCACACATTCCAGGACAGTTTCTCTCTAGTCAGAGCCTTAGTTCCACATCTATGACATTGGAATAACCAGCCCTGGCCCATCTGTCACACGGCAGTAGAGTGAGACTCAAGTGCGACATCGGAAGACAGGGGAGCGACCGTTTCAAGTCCTGCCTGGCCAACCCTACTCCTCCACCTAAAGTCAGCTCAGCCGTCACCTCCGCTAGGAAGCTTCACTTGACAGCCCTTCCCCGCCCCAGTCTGGGCTGGTTACTGCTCCTCTGGGTGCCCGTGGCACTCCACGTCCCCATGTCAGGGTGGCCTGCGGGAACCGTGTTTACTTGTTTGCTTCCCTACTGACCACAGCTCACTTCTTCCCTCTGATCGCCAGTGCCTGGCGCAGAGTAGGTGACACTATTTGCCGGCTAGTGAGACTGGCGCTCTCCTAACATCCTGCACCCATTCTAACCAGCACTTGAAACAAGAAATTTTAATTATTTATGTGTCTGCTGTCCCACTGGATTGAAATCTTATTTTTATGGATGAATACACGATGGTAAAAACAGCAGGGGCTCAAAGCACAGCGCTGCCGCTTCCCAGTGATACAATGCTGGAACAAGTCACTTAACCTCTTGGAGTTTCAGTTCCTACTTCTGGAAAAATGAGAGTAATAATAGCTAACTCCCTGAAGGTTACGAAGGGATAAAATGAGACGCCGAGTGAGAGCAGAGGGCCTGGCACGCAGCAGCAGCCCAGCAGGATAACCCTCCCTGAGCGCCACACACTGAGCACCGAGCTGGAGGCCACCTCTCTCCCCGCCTGGAGGCCTCAGACTTCTTCATCAGGGTTCTGCCTGACTTCTGGGGCAGGATTTTTTCCTTGTTTGTTGTCCTTTTATGGTGAAAAATCTCATTTATAAAAGAAGAAAGAATTGGATAATGAACCCCAGGTAGCCGTCCAGCTTCAGCAATTATCAATTCATGGTTACACTTGTTTCTTCTACACCCCTGCTCGCTCTCTCCCCAAGATTATTTTGAAACCAATCCTAGAAGCCAATCATATCATCTATAAAATATCTTAGAATATATCTCTAAAAGAAAAATGGTTCCTTTAAAAGAAAAAAAAAAACATGGTATCATTACCACACCTAAAAAATGACAATAATTCCTTAGTATCACCAAAGAAGGAGTCAGTGAACATATTCCCTTGACTGTTTCATAATTTTATTTTTTTAAACAATTGGCTTGATTCAGGATCCAAATAATATCCACATTTTGCATTTACCTTTTAAGTTTTTTTTAATTCAGTGGTTCTCAAAGCCACCTAAAGAGCTGAAAAAGCAGATTACAGGGGCCACTCTCAGAGTTTCTGACTGAGCAGGTCTGGGTGAGGCCTGAGAATTTGCATTTTTGACAAGTTTCCAGGTGATACTGACGCTCTCAGTCCAGGATCCACACTTTGAGAACAGGGTAAACCTACAGGCTCGCCCCTCCACCTCGTTCCTTTCTTACCAAGAGAAAATACATCCTAAGCTATACTGTACATTTCCTGCCCCAGACCTGCTCCAGCCGGTTCTCCAAGGAGCTCTAGTTCCTTTTAGTAAGAAAAGGTATTTAGAAAGGACAATTTGAACACTAGGAGTGCTCATTGGTACTAGATCAGACATCGCTTCTAAAGCTTTTTACATGGAGTCAGTAAATTTTTCAAATAAAAAAATATAACACGAGTTCATACTGATACTTGCTTCAAATTTAGGATTACAGGGTCTCTTCATTTGATTTTCTATTTATATCTCTTTTCTCTTATAAAAATCTAGTTCCTAATGAAATTAACACTATTTGTTTTATCTTATAATAGAATAGTTTCAGAATATTAATACCAATATTATTACTAACAATATAATCACTGAAAACAGTTTAAATTTATTTTGGTAGTTCTTTTTGCCCTTAGAATGTTTTCTACTACTTCTAAAGCTCTCAGAGTGGTTTAAAAATAGAAAATATATATATTTCTACTAGGAATGTATGGTCAAATTACTGTGTTTTAGTCATTGAAATGCTTCCTCTTTGTGTCATTATGCCTACGATGTCATATACAGTAAGGTTGGTTTGTTTCATCTTGCCATAAATTTTTAGAAATTGCTTTTTTCCATTTTGATTTTTTTATAATTATGTGATGCATTCATACGGTTTCAAAGTCAAATCTACAAAACAAGGTCTATTCAGAGAAATCTAGCTTCTATTCCTATAAGCAGCCTGTTTTGTTACTGTTTATCCTCCATTTAAAAAAATTATTATCAGTATGTGTCCATTTGCATCCCTCCACACAACTTTTTTTTTTTTTTTTTTTGAGACAGGGTCTCACTCAGTTGCCCGAGCTAGAGTACAGTGGTATCAGTCGCCTATCTCACTGCAATCTCAAATTCCCAGACTCAAGCGATCCTCCTACCTCAGCCTCCCAAGTAGCTGGGACCACAGGCACGTGCCACCACGCCCAGCTAATTTTTATATTTTTTACAGAAATGGGGTCTCGCTCTTGCTCGAGCTTGTCTCCAACTCCTGGTCTCAAGCAATCCTCCTGCCTCGGTCTCCCAGAGTGCTAGGATTACAGGCATGAGCCATCACACCTGGCACCTTCCATACAACTTTCTTACATAAAAATGATACACACTTTCCAGAGCAGTCCTGTGGACTGCATTGGATGGCATTTTTAATGCAAAAACCAAATTAATGGAACTCAGAGAAAACGCCAGGTAGTAAAAAAAAAAAAAAAAACAACCTTGGGGTTGCTGGTGAAGACCTAGAAATCTGTGTTACACACATTTCACACCAAGCAAAAGCACCACATGAAACACAGGCAATGACAGAAAAGTGGCTAGAGGCAATTTAACACCACACAAGGGGTCTGCATACACCAGCAATCACCTCAGAGGTCCCTTTGCTGGCTCCACAATTCTATGACATGACAGTGAGCATGATCAATTACCCCAGAAAATAAGGATGAGTCCTCATGGGCACCCACCAAGCCTGGACCATATGCACTCAGGGAGATCAGCGTGGCTGTAACATGTGTGTGTGTGTGTGTGTGTGTGTGTGTTATATATCATATATGTATAAAAAGTCAGAACTGGATCCTGTCTATCTAACAGTTACTACTATGTGCTGAGGACGAAAGCATTGCACTGAGAGTCAATCGTCTAGTTCAGACATGTCTGGTTTAAAAATCATATGAGGCAGGTATTTAATACTAGTTTGGGAGTACAGGAAGAAATTGATTCATTCATTCAAAAATATAAACAAAAGACATGGTCCTCTGAAGGGAAACAGAGGAAGACAGACATTAAACGAACGAGTGCGTGGTTCCGTAATCTGTGATGAGGGCTACGATGAAGCAGAAGAGGACGCTGTGGCTGAGGAATCGGGGAGCCCTCTCCGACTCTGATGGAGCCGTTATCCGAGACTTGAAAGGTGAAAACGAGCCAGGAGGGGGCATGGGACATTCCAGACAGACCACCTGTGTCCCCTAAGCCTAAGAGAAAAAGGCTTGGTGGGTTCAAAGGAAGGAAAGGCCAATGTGGGCTGAGCCCAGGGAGCCCCACGCTTCCTCCCTGATACTCTGCATTCCACACCCCAACCAGCCAAAAGGGGACAAAAAATTATTTCCCTATGCAACAAATGGTTATGAACTTCCTCCCCAGGATCCCAAGAGGGAAATCTTACGACAGGCTCATCAGAACCGTCAGAACAGAGAGGGCTATATCACCAGCTACTTCATTGCCATGTCTGATAGATCTGAGAGCTGTCAAAATGAGACTGTGACATGGAATGCAAACGTCCCTTCTGCCTTCCTGCTGGCCTTTGGCAAGAACTTTCAGATTAGATAAATGAAGGCGAACTACCTCCCAGGCCACCAAGCAGGGTGTTCTAACTTCCTTAACCTGTCTGCTCCTCCCTCCAGGGCGGCTTCTCTGCTTAGCCCGAGTGGGTGCTCACCCTGTCATGGCACTGCACGTGTCCCACAGACAGAAGTCAGGGGACAGCTTCTACTCTGCCAGACTCCTGATTTGCAGCCTGACACTCCTAAGTAGTTAATACAGATTTTGAAGAAGGCTCACCAAATGATGACGATGAAAGCTATCAATAGCAATCAGAAAGTCCAGAGAACGGAATCTAAAATGAAAGGGATTATGAGTAGAAAATAATAAGCCGGTCCATTAGGACAAAATGGGACTTAAAGCCTATAAAAGAATAAACTCTGGGTTCAGATACGTATGTTTTCCAACCAGCTCTGTAACCTTGACCAAGCGCCTCAACATCCTGAGTCTCAGTTTCCTCGTGTGCGGGATGCAGACAGGATTCTACTCGACAGAGACGTGCTCAGAGTGGGACAGACGGGTCAGGGCTGCCGGGGGATCAGGTAAGCACACAGCGAAGCCGTAACAAACACAGTGCCCTCCCCCCGCTCTGACACATACGTCTGCTGTGGGCCAGGTCCTGGGCTGGGCACAGAAGAGACTGAGACACAGGCCCCAGCAGCATGCTTGAGTCTCTGAATCACATGTCACCACCCACCTGCTCGCAGTGAAGGCCACACTGGCCATCTGTGGGGAGTGAGACTCTCCAGAAAAGCTTCAGTAGCCTGGAGGCCTCTTCCAGGGTCAGCTTGGCTGTGCTCACGCTGGTGACAAACTTGCTCAGTGGTGCCAAATGCAGACCCTACATGGGAGGATGAGAAGGTTGTCACACGCAGTCTTGAAAAAGATTACGGACAAGCAAGCTTTAACAGGCAGCATAAATCTCCAGACTGCAGGGCTTGTGTTTCACATGCTGAGCAAGAGCTTGGTGCCACATGACACCGATTTATTGTTCTTAAAGACTGGTGAATTGTAGATTATGGGAGAATTTCAGTGATGATTTTAACCCAATCGATAACCATGATTAATAACCAGTGGCATTAACTACAGTTACTCTGCCAAGAAGAGGATCCGTGGGAGGGCCGCGCGCACTGCTCTACAGCCCACGGAGACCCCCAGAGCAAATGACCTCGACTGCAAATGAAACAACATAAATGTTTTTAACAGTCCCTGTTAAACAGCCCTGCTTACTGGGAATACGACAGCAGGGCCTTGCAAGATCTCTCTCACCCTCTCTACAGGTAGAAACAAACTCAAATTGGGGAGTGCCAAAAGCATGAAAAACCAAAGAATGTGACTCAGAGAAGGGGAAATAAAAAGAAGAAGAAAAATTAAAAGAGCGTTTTCACAAGTAATAAAATAAATACAAACATAAAATGACATACCCTTTTTAGATATCAAATTGACAAAAAATCATTATAAATAAAAATACTCAATGAAGACAAAGGCATAAGAGATAGATGCTTGTAAATGGAGATAAAATCTTTTTGGAAAGTAATGTAGCAATGGCCACCAACAAAAGCCCTAAAAAGTTCACAACCTTTTAACTAGGAATGGAAAATACGATCACAGATTTACATATAAGGATGCTCATCACAGTTCATATGCCAAAAAACAAGTGAAAGAGAGTAAATAAATGATGGTACACCCACATGTAAGCTTACTTGGCAGCCATTAAAAATCAAGTGCTAGAAAAATATTGAGATAGGAAAAATGTTAATATGATGTTTACTGAAATATATGAAACTCATATTTATGAGTAGGTTTGGTAAACTTTACAAATGACCTAAAAGAATATATGTTGAAATTTTAAGTGCAGACCTCCAGGTGGCATTTTTATAGATGTTTTGTTTTTATGTTTTTCTACAGTTTCTAGCTTCTGTACAATAAACATTATGATCAGAAAATATTTATTATTATTGTTTATTTAATAATTATTATTTATTAATTCATTCAACAAATATTTATGAAGCCCCTCGTCCCCGCCAGGCCCTGTGCTAGGTAATAGATACAACATTACACAACACTGAACGTAACAGACACTAATAGACGCTGTCGGTGCCTCCTGGACTTATTATCTAGGGGAATAGAAAATGTAAAATTGATTTTTACAATATAGTAAAACAAAAGTCAAAACAAGTCTCAGGAAGCAGGAGACTCAAGTCTCCTCAGTGAGGACCTGAGAAGAGGGATCAGAAAACGTGGCCCACAGAAGCTCAAAGGTCTGGTCCAGTCTCGAGAGAAAAAAAAAATCCGACCCCAGGCCTTGGAGGCAGTGAAGGGGCAAATGCATGTCAAGCGCCTGGGTCCTCAACAAGAGGCGACTCTGAGATGAGGCAGGGAGAAGGGGCAGGAAAGGGGCTGGGGGTGGGGGCTCCATGCCAGAGGGAACAAGGAGAGCCAGGGTCTGGCCTGCTCAGAGCAGGATGCACGGGGGGTACATGGGGATGTGGGGGACGATGCTGGGGAGGCAGGCAGAAGCCAGGTAGAAATCAGAGCGTCTTGCAGCCACTGCCCAGGGAGAAGCAGTGACTGGCACCTCCTGTGCAGTGGAAGCAGTGTCATGACACAGAGGAGAGTCCCTTGGAGGACAGGAAACTGCGCTCGAACATTGACCCCTCCAAGTAACTTCACCTCAGCATCTGTAAAGGGGGAACCACATCACCTACTTCACAGGGTCGTTTTGGGGGGAACAGAATATCATATAAAAAGCTCCTCTGCAAGAAGAGGTGGGAGCCGCCAACAGTCTTGAGGTGGCTGTGGGAGACCTCGCGCTGGCAAGCTAGTCCATGGCACGGGACGCTTCATGAGGATCAGGGCCTGATCTTCACCACAGTGGTCCCTGAGCCTGAGCACATGGTCTGATGGGCGATGGACAGGGGACCAGGCAGAAGCATGGACAGACACTGGGGCGTCGGTGCAGAGAAGGACGGATGAGCGGAGCGAGCGGACAGATGGGAGCAGTGGCCCACGGATCACAAAGAAGCTGTCACAGGAACACAGGGCACAAACCTCAACAAGCTGCTCCCCCACCAAAAGCAACAACCACCAACAGTCCCCCCAACTGGACCTGACCTCTGAGCTCTATGGGCCACAATTCCTGGTCCCTCTTCTCATGGCCTTTCAGAGGACAACTGCGCCACTTGCCTCCCAGCGCCCTCAGCTAACCCCTTCCTCCCCCTACCCGCAGTGTGTGTCTGCCCTGCAGCTCTGTGGTCAGGTTACCTTTGCTGCCAGCTCTTCACTTGCAAGGCTGAGAGCCTCTTGGGTTTGCACGTCCATTTCGGCAAGGAGCTTCTGGCCCTGGCCAATCTGCGTGCACAGAGCCTCAAAGTCCTCAATCAGGCCCAGGACATGGTGGCCACTCTCGCTGGCCCACAGGCGGTGGTCAGTGACCAGGTGGGACACACATGGGGTGCTGGCTGCTGAGCTGCTGTCACAGGAGAGGGAGTCCATGTCACTCACAGAGAGTGGAGGAGTCTCTGAAGGTGCAAAATGAAAGGTAAGATGTCAGATCTGTTTGGGACAGCACCCTGGTTCAAGGAGCTCACGATGTTGATGCTAGCTAGGAGGACTAAGAGAGGCCCTCACTCCCAAATGCCACTCAACTCAAACCCAGGGAGGAAAGAGGCCTGGCTCCTAGACCTCAGTCTGTATATTATCCCACATCAGGTGTCTAATTCATCTTGTGGGAGAGGCTCAAGTCAACTTAACCAACACTTAACAACCACCCACTCTGCAGAAGACCCCAGATCCATGCAGATGAATCCAGCACCGCAGTCTAATGGGAACACGCACAAGTTAGTGCAACAGCACAGTGATGAAGAGCCAGAGCGCAGAGAAAAAGCCATCACCTGTGCAGGGAGGGAGAGCTCAGGGAAGGCTTCGTAGAAGCAGCAAGAGCTGAGCTGGACTGGACAGGTAGCAAGAATTACATTAAGCAGAGGTAAAGGCCTGTTACTTTTTACCTCTGATCTACAGAAGTATGGATGAATAATTGTGACCCGGGACAGCAGGAAAGGCACTTCACAGAGGAGCGTGTGCTGGTGGTGAGTCTTGGGGAAGTAGTAGCACTTTCGCTGGCAGAGACTGGGACGACCGGGGTGTCAAAGTCACAGCGAGAGGAAAGTGCAGGCCCGTCTGCAGGATGGTGACCCCTCTGTGTGGCTACACCAGGCCAAGTGATGGGAGGGGACAGAAGCACTGGGGCTGGACCCTGGAGGGCCTTGAAAGCCACGCTAAGGTGATCACACTTTAATCCACCCACGGAAGTTGCTACAGTTGGTAACACCCAGGAGTAGATTACTGGCTTAGAGGAGGAGATCACCAGCTAGAGAGACTGAGAACCTGAAACCCCAAATCCCTGCCAAACCCCCTCCTGAGTTGGGACCAGGAAGGCCTACTCTTCAATCTAAAAATCCTACGCCCACACCCGATGCTAGCAGTTACCCAGACTTCAGCTTTATACCTGATTTTGGTGTCACTGCCTGAGTGGAATCAAACAGATCAAATGAATTATCACTTGCCATGGGACATTTGTCACCATCTACGAAATGCAAAACAAGAGAAGGAAAATAAGCCATTAGTTTCACTGTAGTCAGCATTTGAGAGAGAAATAAATGAGGAGACAGTAACATACCTCACATATACGCACTAACTTATTCAGGCACACACAGGCATTCACTCAAATCTTCACTGGCCATCCGTCCTGCCAGGCCCTGTGCGGGACACCAGGGAGACAGACTGACCAGGCCCAGACCCTTCCTTACAAGAGCCCTCGTGTCAGACAAGTGAACAGGTGGTTCCACTTCAGTGGGATCAGGGATTAGGGAGGGAAACACAGGGGCCACGGGAGCTCAGGTGAGAGGTGTTGGCTCCAACTTGGCTTCCCAAAGACTAACACCTGCATTGTATTTTAAGACAGCTTGTGACTGACCCATGGGAAAGAGGAGGGAAAGAAACACCAGGTAGTTGGGAGGAGCAGGTGCAAAGGCAGAGAGGAGTGAATTGAATGGGGGAAAAATAGCAGTTCACATGGCTAAGGCCTGGGTGCCAGGGAAGGACGTAGTGGGGCACAAGGACAGAACGATGAGGACTGTGGGACCCTCTCAAGGGCTTTAAGCAGGGCAAGGATGAGCTGAGATCTGCGTTTTAGACTGTAGGAGTGAGTGTGGAGGCTACGGCGGTAATCTAAGCTGAAGAGGAGAGTGAGCTGCACCAGGACCTGGGGGTGAGGAGCTTGAAACACAGTAAGGAGGCAAAATCAACAGACGCTGTACAGGTGACCTGTGTGACACTTCATGGAAAGCACTTTCACAGCTGAAAAGCTATCGGACTCTCAATAGCTTGGTGGGCAGAAGAGCATTGAAAATCCGGTTTCATGGAAGGGGAGACCAAGGGGCAGCAGAGATGGGAAGCGATCTGCCCAGCATAACCCAGCATGTCAGTGGCGGAGCAAGGACTGTGTCCAGGTGGCAGGATCCCCTACGCCAGCTCCTTCCCAGCCCTGCACCACTAGGCAGTGAGCTGACCGCGCTCCAGCGCCTCCCAAGGGTGCACTGCGATCCCCGGGGCCAAGGATCCATGCAGCTGGCCCCTGGGGGAATCACTTTCAGCCAAAGCAGCTTTTAGAACAAAACTTTTTAGCAGGTGCACTTAAATATAGCCCTGAAAAGTCTTTTTGCAAAGGAAGAGACGCTGCTGCCTGTGACAGAATTCCGATCTTGACTCAAGGAAATTAGAAAACTTTTCTGCTGAGGCAGCACTGTGAATTTTGAACACTTTCCTGGATGCCTCTTGTCAGGGACACCTAGGGCTGCCTCTGAACAAATTTCAAAAGCAAGTAAAGGCTGCACGTTGGCCTCCTCACTTTAGCTTCCCGACCCTCCTTCCTGGGCACCCAAGCACAGAATTGTTCTCCTTGCTTCATTCTCCCCTAGCCCACCCCCTACAATCTCCTGAGTCATCTTCTCAAAGCCCTAAAACAGTCTAGGAGCAGATCTGTATTTAAAATGGCAATGCCCAGTGCTGATGAAATCATGCTTAAACCACTACCTTTGCACACTGCTGCTGTATAGACTATTTAGAAGGCAGCAGTATGGTGCCATTTCAACCCTTTGAGAGGCCCCTAGCAGGATTTTATCCTGAGAGTATTGTTTAACAGCAAAAAGCACATTAACATTGATGTTTATTAAAGCTCCAAATCAGAGACCACTTTAATAAGCAACAGGGTGATGGTTTGGTGATTGACAGTAATCTGCAAACAATCATTAGGAAACCATGTGAAAGCGAGGGGCAGGGGGCGTCACGGATGATGTAATATTGGCAAAAAATAAAGGACATGGAATGGCACAAAAACCAATTCAAACAATATAAATACATGCCTATAAGTGATCAAACAATAAAGAGAAATACGCAAAATTTAAAAAATGATCATTGTGTAGAATCACAAAGGGTTTTTCTCCCCTTCACTTTTTTTTCATATTGTTACATCATATTTTTGGCTAAAATTTTAAAATTCTTATCAAGAAGAAATCAATGAACTAATCACTATGAGTTGTAAATCTGGATGCTCCTTAAGAGATTTTTATTTGTTTACTTAAAGGCAATAGACTTTATTCCCAATCCAAGTAAAGATAAACTTTAGTACAGTGCTCGTTTATAACGTCTGTTAGTACCCAGTCCCATGGGATGCACGTGCCCCCTCTGTGGGCATTAGGATGACAATCCCCGGACACCAGAGGCTCCAGAAGGCTGGGTAGGAGTCAGAAACTGCACCGGACTCCAAGCTGGAAATGGTTTCTAGCTCCAGCTCTGCCACCTACTTGCTGTGTCACTTTGGGCAAGCCCCATCCACTCTCTGGGCCTTAGTTCCTTCGTCCCTAGAGCAAAGAGGATGCCCTGGCCGGGTGCTTTAAGCCTGGCCATTTGCTGGTTTGCTCCAGGCCCTGTGCTGGGCAAGTGGCACAGGTGTCTTGTCTTCTTGCTGCTGCCCCCTGACACTGCCTCTCCAGGGCAAGACAACAAACCCACAGGCAAACACAAAGTAGATTTTTAAAACTACCAGGACACTTTTCAGATCCTGAAGACACTGAAAGCCAGAGTAAGAGGTTTAGATAATCTTTTAAAGGCAGTAAGAGGAACTGAGAAGGATTTTCAGCACCAGAGTGATGTGGACAGGACTAAATTGGTGGGAGGGAGGAAGACCAGAGGCTTAGAGGGTGGCTGGAAGCCCAAACTCCACTTCCTTGAGAACCAAGATGTCCCACACAGAGATTACACCATTTTGCCAAAGGTGACAGCTAATTAGCGGTCAGGTCCCTGGGCTTGCATGTCTGCTGTCAATGGAAAGACACCTCCATGGGGCAAAGACATCATTCAGAAGCTCACATGCCACACACAGATACTCAGCTGCATTTTTAGAAAGTGAGACGCAGGTGCAGTACCGTCTGTGTCTAGCTGACGGGGCCGCTGGGGGATGGCCAAGGCTTGGACAGCCAGAGTGAGGGCTCCTTCCTGTGCCTTCTTTGCCCCCTGTGCCAGCTGCTCCTCCAGCTTGCTCTTCAGGGTGCTGTTGGTTTCAATGCTCCTTTCCAGCTGTGCCCGCAGAGCCTGGATCTCCATCAGGAGGCCGTGCAGGTCACTGAAAGGATCCTGCCCCTTCCAGCCTTCTCCGGAAGCCTCTGCTCTGGCCTCTGCGGACATGTGCAAAGGGAAGACTTGACCTCTTGCACAATCAAGTCAGGCATCAAAGGAACTCAACAGCGTTTCAAACCCACCACTTTCACCCTCCCCCTTCCTAAGAACTCGGTGCAATTTAAAATAACAACTTGACTTTAGAAACAAAAATACTGGCAGACTTAATTGCTGCTATTCCATAGGCTAAATCAGGGCTGGAAATTAATTTTCCCTTCTGACCATAAAAGCCCAGCAAATTGCATACCAAACCCCGAAATTATGTCTAATAGTAATAAAATCTATTTGGGCTGGAATTATAGAATGAAAGGGGATGATTTTAAGAGCTACAGTATATTAAAAAGATACAACAGCAAGAATAAGAAAAGCAACTTGAAGAGAAAATGAAAGCTGTGAGATGACCCTTTTCTAGATAAACTTTCAATACGGAGAAACCATCTGGAAAATTAGTTTAAAAAAAACCCACCACACCTCAAAATTGATTCTGAAATATTACATTTTATAGTTGAGTCACTCTAATCTGGTATCTTTCTTGGGATACAGAGAGGCCCAGGGCCAACAATTACCCCCAGAGCAATGCTCAGCAGGTGGCAAGTTCCCCACAAATATTTGCCGAATGAATGGGCAAAAAGAAATCCACACTAGCAGGCAAGATTTTAATGAAAGTCATTTCTCGAGTGCCTACTAAGTGCCAGGTACGGTGCTAAGACACTTTTAATAAATGATCTCATTCAACTTTCACAGCAAGTCTACATAAAGGGTATTCATAGACATGTTTTATAGAGGCAGAAACAGGCCTAATGGGAAGTGACCTGCTGCAGGTCACACAGGCAGGAAGGAGGGGGTGAGAGTCCAGACTTCAGCTGGCCTGACTCCTGAGCCTAAGTCCTTCCTGTTTCCCCAGCTGTCTGGGGATGCTCCATAGCCCAATACACAGCAGCCCCGGGATGAGAAAAGCCGTGGATCGGAGCACTCCATACCTCTCGGTCTCCTGTGCTCCTCATCCAGCTTCTCGTACACTTTCAGCTCCACTCGGAGGGACTGGAGTAGCTTGTCGTTCTGGGAGAGCAGCTGCTGCCTCAACCTCACCTCCTCCTGCACCCTGAAATAGGCCCACGAGCATGGGGAAGAGAGTTAACTCTACTACAGGTGACTTATCCAAACCCCCCAGGACAGGCCAGTTCCAGCCTCAGCCACAGAGTGTAGACAAAAAAGTGACAAGCATGGTTAAGAATGCCAGTCATTCTCCCTCTGCTGATTGTTTGAGCTAGAACACCTGTCCTCTACTGTCCTAGGTGCTCCTAGCTAGATTCCATTAGACTCAAGCAGGAACCTACAAAATTGGCTCTCCCCACTCTCAGGCCTTTGGCTACACCACTGGCTTTGCTGGGTCTCCAGCTTGTGGACAGCAGATCATGGGACTTCTCAGTCTTCCTAATCATGTGAACCAGTACCTTATAACAAATCCATCTCTCTATCTATCCATGCAGTACCAATAGAACATCTATTCCTATATAGTGGGGGGAGGAGAAGAGAATCTTATTGATCCTGTTTCTCTGGAGAACCCTGACTTATAAAACTAAGTTTTAATCCTTTTATAATTAAAAAAAATTAACATATATCAACACTGGCTTCTTTCTTGGACAGCTTTATAAAGTTTAACACGTGTACTGATCTATGCAACCACCACAACCAGCATACAGTGAAATCCCACCATCCCCCATGAAACTCCCTCTTGCTTCCCTTTGCATACCACCCTCCACAGCCCCCTAACTTTGGCAACCCCATCTGTTCACCTCTACTATAGTTTTGTCTTTTCAAGCGTATCATATCAATGAAATCTTACAGTATGTTGCTTTTTTGAAACTGGCTTATGTACTCAGCATTAACCCCTTTGAGATTTTTCTAAGTTGTAACTTGTTTCAATAGTTCATTCCTTTTTATTGTGAAGTAGTATTCCATCGTATGGATGTGCCACAGTTTTTTATCCATTACCCTACTGACAGACATTTGGATTGCTTCTAAGTTTTAACCCAGAATTCCTACCTCATGGGTATTTAGCCCAGTGAAATGGAGGCTTATGTTCACAAAAACATTGTACTCAAATGTTTATAGAAGCTTTATTCATATTTACACAAAATTTTTTTCTTCCAGTCATAGGGAGAAAATATTTGCAACTTATTCATCCAACAGGGGACTAATATCCAGAATATATGAGGAACTCAACTCAATAGGAAAAAATCAAATAATTCCATTAAAAAGTAGGCAAAGGACACAAATAGACATTTCTCAAAAGACATACAAATGACCAACAGGTATATGAAAAAATGCTCAATGTCACTAATCATCACAGAAATGTAAATCAAAAACACAATTAGATACTATCTCACACCTGTCAGAATGGCTATTACTAAAAAGACAAAAAATAAATAAATAAATAACAGATGTTGGCAAAGATGCCGTGAAAAGGAAACTCATAATACAGTTGGTAGGAATGTAAACTAGTGACACCACTATGAAAAACAGTATGGAGACTCCTCGAAAAACTAAAAATAGAACTACCATTCCATCCAGCAATCCCACTACTGTGTAGCTACCTGAAGTAAAAGAAATCAATATAGCAAAAGGGTATCTGCGCTTACATGTTTATTGTAGCGCTATTCACAACAGCAAAGACATGGAATCAACCTAAGTCTCCAGCAACGAATGAACGAAGAAAACGTGGCATATATACACAGTGGAATACTATTCGACCATAAAAAAGAATGAAATCTTGCATTTGCAGCAACATGGATGAAACTGGAGGTCATTATGTTAAATGAAATAAGCAAAGCACAGAAAGACAAATAGCCCTTGTTGCCACTCATAAGTGGGAGCTAAAAAAGTTGATCCCACGGAGCTGAAGAGTAGAATGATAGACATCAGAGGCTGGGAAGGGTGTGTGGGGTGGGGGATGAAGAGAAGTGGGTTAAAGGGCAAAAAGAAACAAAAAGAATTCTAGTCAGCCACAATTTCCCAAGTGCCCCCGTGTCTGGCCCTTTGTGTACGTAATCGCGCATCATCTTTACAGACACCCTAAAAGGTAGGTAGATGTTCTCTTACTCCTTGGTTCAGAGATGTGAGGATATGAAACTTAAAAAGGTTCTGCCTTTTACACAGGTGTGCACAGCTTGGGAGAGGAGCCCAGACTCAACCCCAGGACTGTCTGATGGCAAAGACGATGATCTTGCTACATCATCCCCCCTGGGTGACAAGGGTGATGATGGTAACTCTACAAGAGTGGGCATTCGCGAGTGCTGACAGGAACAACTGAAGTGTGGGACAAGGCAGAGTCTAAGGAGGAAACTGCAAAAGAGTGATTAGCGTGATCCTTATGAAATCTAAGGCAGGTTCACGTCACTCCTCTGCTCCATCTCCCAGGGGCTTCCTATGCCGCTCAGAGCAAAAACCAAAGTCCTTTCACCGGCTACAAGGCCCAACACGATTCAGTACTGGGCGAGCCGCTACCTACCGGCTACTGTGGCCCTCTCTCCAGATGTGCGGGCCTCCCTGCTCTGTCGGGCACAGGCCAATGCCACTCTGCCCTGGGGTCCGTGCCCCTTTTGCCACAAATGATCATCCCCAGACAGCTCCAGCATTCACTCCTTCACTGCGCTCAGCTCTCTGTTCAAGTGTCATCTTGTCAGAGAGGCCTTCCCTGACCCACCCTAGACAAAAAATAGCAACTGCTCCCCAAGCCCTCTCCTCCTTACTTTCATGGTTTTTGTCCAGGTATTTTATGCCCACCAGACATATGATGTGTTTGTATTTACTGTCTGTCCCAAGGGTACGGGCTCGTGTGCCTTCTACGATTGCAGCCCAGTGCCTGGATGCATGGTATGGCCAACAGGGGACAGGTGAGTCACAGCCACTACCTGCTCAGCTCCTTGCCGGTGCTGCAGACCTCCTGGATCAGCTGCTGGTTGTATCTCTCCTTCTCACTGACTTCCTTCTGCAGCCTTTCATTTTCCTCCTTTGCACTGGCAAACTCCTGCTGAAGGTGCTCAAGGCTCGCCGTCTTCTTGGAGAGGGACTCCCGTAATTTTTCATTCTCCTTTTGTTTATCTGCAAACACAAAAAAAGTGCCACTGAGAATGGACACCATTTGTTTTTTCCAACCTTATTATGCAAATATAGCACTTCAGCTCAAGCACTCCAGAATACAAAAAAGAATGAGATTTAATCTGGCATTTATGATCTTGGCATTCCGATTATCTTATACGTTTTGGGCAGATAAATCTGTCCACATCAAGGTTGCAGATTAAACGTCACTGGATAAGATGGGCCTGTTTAATTTTCTATTAAATAATAAGCCATGCAAACCTAGTTACTTTGCCTTCGCGGAGCAAACAGTGGGTAGAAACTACAGACACGGGCAAGAAACAGGGCCCAAAACTCAGGGAAGGGGTGCTGAGAAATCCGCAAGCCTTCCTCAAGCCTCCACCCAGGAGGCCAGCAGGGCTGTGCAGATGGCAGCTGGGGCCCATTCACTCCTCAGGCCATGAGGACACCCCCTCGCCCAAGGAATAAAATATACCCAGAGGCACAAGAGACACGGTCAAGAGCAGGGTGCTGGAGGCAGCATGGCCTTGTTTAAGTGCAGCTTCTCAGTTTACTGACCTCGTAGACTTGAATGTGTTTCTTCACTTCTCTGTACCTTAGTTTCCCCACGTGTTGTGAGGATTAACTGAGTTACCATCTATAAAGGGCTTAGCACAGGGCTTCACGAGCACACTGGGGGCTGGAAGCACTCCATAACGACGAGCTGTTAGCGTTGCTTATGGTGGTGAAGAACTAACATGTACCAGCACTAACTGTGCAGGCTTTACATTGAGACCTGCACATGTATCATCTTATTTAATCTTCACAACAAACTTCTGAGGTAGGTATGATTATTCTCCCCATTTCCCAGATAGAAAACTAGGCATTGATGAGGTTAAGACTTCCCTAAGGTCATGTAGCCAACTAGTGGCAGAACCAGGACACAGACTCAGGTTTTCTGACTCCACGACAATCCTAAGCAAGCTCTCACCTCCTCCCTCAGACTCCACACACCAAGCTGCACATAATTCGTGATCGGTCTGTACTCTCCTCACCACTAACCTCTAGACCCTATCTGCTCTCTTCCTTCTATTTAAAAGGCCCTGGCTCCTCTAAACCTTATGCACCTTGGCTAATTCCTCCTTATCCTTCTAAACTCAGCTCTTGAACACTAGCTTTTCCTGGGAGGGATGCCTTTCTGGGGTCCTGCAGTGCCCTGGGCCTGCCTTTACCATGGCTAATACCCACACTGGCCTGCCATGGGCTGTCTGGCTGTCTCTCCCATCCAACCATGAGCCCCCTGAGGGAAGGGACCAGGTCTCATTCATTTCTCTATCAGACTCTGCACAAGTCCTAATGTAGAACAGGAGATAGGAAATGTTTGCTGAGTGAATGAATGACCTGCAGAAGCCCCAATTTCATCTCTTAAGCCAAAATCAGCATCGATATTCTCTAGAAAAAGTAGAATAAGCTGCCTCAAGCTCCAGCTCCACCCCCTTCTAGCTCTATGACCACAGGCTGGGCAATTCCCTAGGCCCAGGTTTCTTACCTATAAAATACCACTATTAATACCACATTCCAGAACTGCTTTAAGTATTAAAAGATACTATAAGTGAAATCCCTTTGGTAGCTAAGCTCCAAATACGAGGAATTAAGAGAAGGGATCTTTCCATAAGAAATACTGGATAAACCTTGCGGATAGTAGGAAATCTCGGGTTGAGATCTGGGCAGTAACGTATTTCCAACTCTTCTCTCTTCCACTGTGAACAGGGACGATAGAGAGCTGGCTGTACAGAGGGGATGAGTGACAAGTAAATAAAGCAACATTTACTGAGTGCCTATTAGAGACACTGTGCTGAGAGCTTTACACCATTTAGTTGTTGCAACAGCCCTGTGAGGTATTCCTGAACCTCTCTGGTTCCAGTTTTCTCAGCTGTAAAACAGGAATGCCTCATAGGGCTGTTGTGACAATTAAACGGTGTAAAGCCATCACACAGCCACAGGATTCAAACCTAGGCTGGTCAGACTCCAACGCCTACATTCTTTCCACAACACAGAAGCCTTGGGGGTTCCAGACTGCAAGTGACTCCTTTAGTTCTTACCTCTGGATCCTCTCACGAGCATCATATTGAGGGCCTGGTTTTGCTTTCTCAAGAAATGAATTTCCGATGTCAGAGAATTATGCAGCTCTGAGCCAGAAGCAAAAATGTTTGTAGAACCTATAAAAACAAACATAAAGAGAGACTTATAAACAGTCTCCAGGTCAGTCAGTATGGTTGGAACTTTCTAGAAAACAGTTTTAAACAATGAGTTAACATAACATGAAAATCACTCTTGTGTGCTATATAAGATATCATAATACTAGAGGCCAAAGGGAAATGAGTGAGCTTGAAAGAGAGGGGAAAGTGAGGCTCTCCCACATCTTCCCTGTCCTAAGGGAAGGTCCAAAGGGTGAGCAAAGCAGGAGACTTGGGCCAGGAGTGGGATGAGTGAGTGACAGTCTTAACCTTCACAGATGTCTCTCCCAGGGGCGAAATTCATGCATCTAGCCACCTGCTGGGCCTCACCACTGAGGCAGCTCAGTCCACAGAGACAAAGTCCAACTCCTCACCCTTCTGCCTCGAGAGATGGTATCGCCACAACCCCAAACCCCAGCTAGAATCCTAGGGGCCATCATACATGCCTCGATCTTCCACTGCCCAATCAAGCAATCACAAATGCTGATTCTTTCTCCAAAACACCTCGGACACTGGCCTACTCTTTTTTGTCCCTACAGTTCAGGCCTTATCACCGTGCTCTAAGCTTGCTCCCCTGCTCTTCTGCCAACAGGGTTATTATCTTAAACACAGTCTGTTCATGTTACTCTCTGCTCAAATAACATCTGATGGCCCACCATGGCAAAAGATGATCAAACAAACAAAACACAAGGTCCTACTTATCAGTCTAGAATCTGAGGATCTCCGTTACTCAGCGCCAATCTCAATGCGTACCCTACTTACCTCTCCATCCTGGGCCCCATGCCCTTAAGGTGGTCAAAATGGACCACTTCTGTGTCCCAAACACACATGTGGTCACACTCTCCCCTGACTTTGCAGAAGGAGGTATTCCCTTCGCCTAGAATGCCCATCATTCTCTTTACCTGTCGAAATCACACTCTTTCAACTCTTAGTTCAAATTTACTACCTTTAAATGCATATCCTAAAGATGACGGTCTAGAGCTCCAGACTGGGCTGGAGGTCATGTCCTCATCTAGAAACACCTCACCTTGCTCTTGTCTATCTCTTAAAACCCTGCCCCTGCCTTTAAATCCAGCTCAGATGATACCTCTTGCTGGACACCTCCCTTGACACTCAACCTTGGCACTGCCCACCCTCTGAGCTTTCCATGTCTGTACCACAAATAATGTTCATGTTCACAGGTACCCTCAGGAGAGTGCCTACTGTGTGCAAGGTGCCTTTTACACTGGCAGGCATATTCTTCTCCTTCCCCTCCTCCACACTGATTGAGTCCACGTACTACACCACAGAGCCGGAATGCCAGATCCCTGCTTTCCCAGCCCCCTTGCCACAAGGACATGGGCATGTGCCACTTCTGGCCAACGAGACCTGATGGGAAGTCTGCCGGGGGCTGCCGGGACAGATTTTCCCCTGAATGCAAAGAGAAGGACAGGGAGAAGCCTTCCCCACTTCTTTCCCGTGCTTTGGACACTGTCCTGAGAGGATGGCATGCTTATAATTACTGCAGTCATCACAGATACTAACCCCAAACTCTGCAATCAATCACTGAGCCATAAAACATGTCTTTGGAACTACCTGCCTCTGGATTTCTTGTTATGTAAGAAAACACAAACCCCTGTTGTTAACATCAGTTTTTTGTTGTTGTTGTTGTTGTTTTTGGTTTTTTTTTTTAACTTCAGCATATTATGGGGGTACAGATGTTTAGGTTACGTGTGTTTTTACTCATATTCTGTTACCTGCAGCTGAAAGCATCCTGGTACACATCCTGGCGTGAATAACTATGATATTCGAACTCCTTGTAAGGAAGGTACGACATCAGTTCTCCTGGAAGTTCACACTGTTTCCACTCCACCGCACTACCTTGTTCTCGTGTTAACACTTACCACAATGTCATTCATTTTTTTTAACTCACATATATCTCTCTCCACCGTCTTCTTCCACTCCCCACTATGAACTCTGGTATCTTTTCAGAGATACCTGGGTTTGAACCATGGCTCTGGCTTCTAAAGAGCTGCTTGACCTCAGCGAGGCATATAAGTTCCCTAAGTGTCCAGTAGCTCAATAAAATGACTGATGTGGAGTTGTTGTTACTCTGCTACCGTTTGTATTAACATCACCATGGATGACAGGATGTAGCCAAAATAGCAGAGAGTAATCTGAATGGGGAGGAACAATTCTACAGTAGAAATCGACAACGATCAAAGCTAAAGTAGCAGCTTTGGAGGTAGTATTTCTTTTCGAAGAAATAATTAGGCCAAAGAACAGTTCCTAAGATAGCCTAAACCTAAGTGACCAAACCCAAGCTAGTGAGGTCCACTCCTGACGCCGACAGGCCCATCTCCCCTCTGAACGTCAGCACTCCAAGCTCATGTAATTGGGGATTCGCTGGAAGCCCTAACACATGAGATGACGGCTGTAAACAATGTTCCCCCCTCGATATTATAAGGAGCCATAGTTTTTGCAAGCCTACTCCCCAGGGGAACATTTCACAGCCGGGTGAGGTGGAGCCACTTTTACTTCTCTGTCTTTTCAGACATTGTGACAACACGGCGAGAACAGTGTGTCTTTCCGCCAGCGTAAATACTTCACGAATGCCTTTTTGTGAACCTTCCCGTCGGAGCGAATTACTCTCCAGAGCGACTGCCTGCTCCATTGTAGCTGGTGGCCATTTGAGCCCCCAAATAATTCTATAATTGGATTTGCCGGGGAAAATGTAAAACAGAATGAATCTAATTCGGGCATTACCAAGAGTGAATGTGAAGGGCCCAGGCGTGTATTTCTTTTCCTGTGTTTGTTACGACTAATAACTCAGATTAATCAATTTCCCCGAGGGTGAGAAGGGGAGGACGCAGGCTGAGGGTGGACGAGTGAGAGGGAGGGAGAGCGTGGAAGGGAACCATTCTGTTTCCCTTGCACACTGCAGCGCATACGGTACTTTGGAGAGATGTCCTTCTAGGCCGGTGGCTATCATGGGCTAGAAAGGAATGAGGACAGGACAAGGGTCCAAGGACTCAGGTGCTGCCAGCCTGTACTATCTTTCTGGAACTCAGTTCTCCCATCTCTAAAGATGGGAATGAAATTAGGGTCTCTGACCATTGTAGAGCTTTGCAATGTTAAACGGATAATGCTATACAAAACAAAATAGTAAAATAAAACTGATGATAAAGAAAGCAACCGTTTATTGAGGCACTGAGCAAGGCTCTATTCATAACACTGCCTCATTTCATCTCACAATGATCCTGTTTTATGAAACAATTAAGACTGGGGGAGATGGGGTGAATTGCCCAAAGTCACAAAGCTACAAGAAGAACAGGGATCCACACTCAGGTCAACCCAACTCCCAAACAAACTCAAGCTTTTCCAAGTGCACCAAGATGCTCTCAAGATATTCTTCATGGAATGAGGACACTGTCTCTGGAACAATAAGGAAAGATGCCCAAGATACACTGTGCAAAGAAAAATGGGAGAGAATGGTGGATATAAAGTATGCTATCTTTGGGGTAAATGAGGGGGAGAATAAGAATATATACGTGCATTTGCATTTTAAAAAAATCACTGTAAGGATACAAAACAAAAAAAAAAGAGGGAAGAGGGACGGGAATACGGGGTTAATGGGCAAAGAATAGAGGTTCTAATTTTTGAAGCATGTAAATGTCTTACCTATTGGGGGAAGGATATTTTTAAGTGCTTCATGGAAGATCATCCCCTTCAGAGCTAACTGTGGTTATGCAGAAATATTGGTAACCTTTTCACTGGCATGTGAGCTTTACTAGACTGCTAAAATGCTGATATTTTTATAATCCATTATTGATGAAAAGACAAAATAATGCTTTGTTTTATTTTGAAA